>JAPYZJ010003798.1:0-34325 GCA_030522765.1 Ophioninae sp. B BG-2022a | reverse complement strand
ATGGCTAACCTAAATACTGCCGCCGATTTGAAACATAAGTCATGAAATATGATAAACATGAACTCCTCAAATGATCGGACTAATAGAGAAATGGTACACGTGAAAAGTATAGTCATCAGCTCTAAAAATGTACTAAGTCGAAATATTACTTTTTTGTTAAGTAAATGAAAATCGTGTCACTGCTCGAAAACGACGTGCGACCGCGATGCGGTGCTTTGGATGGCTGAGCGGGACGGGGAGTGCAATACTCAGCTGTGATTGAATGGCGTCACATTCGCATTGATGACGAGTTTTTGGCCGTTAGTCTACCTACCCCTATAGGCAACCAGCCCCGGTTTTCCCTACCTATATATCGAAGGATATCTAGCCCAGAAGATACCCAACCAACTGCTGCGTTTCCAAAGTGGATTGGATTGATTCCTGCTTCCAATGTAAGCAAAAACGAACTACCAATCAGCATGAAAATAAATCAACCTAGAAACGTAGTAGTGGAACTTTCAACCCTCCAAATTATCCAGAGTCGTCCAGTCATCAAATAGCAGGCTAGCCCAATAAAAAGCCTCTGCCAGGTAGGCCAAAGAATGGTGGAGGAAGTTTCGTATGCGGAATGCGTGGGTGTTAAATACGCGGAAGGAAGTTGGGATGGTGGTCAGATACACGAACACGGAGCTTCGATCGTTGGGGTTGTACAGTGGCTCCGGAAAGGCGGTGAGAAAGCACTTTCTGGTCGTCGCTATGGTTACCTGCTGAGTTATAATCGAGCTTGTGGAGCAAAGTGTACCACGACTGAAACAAGCGTGAAGGAAAGCGGAGCAAAAGGGAACGAGGGAAAAAAAAGCATGTTGAAGATAAACAGAGATTGGCATGAATGGAAAAAGAGAGCTAAAAGAGAGGAGGCAAAACCGAGGGAAGGGATCGTTAAGCCACGGTGAAAGACGAACCAATCCAAAACTGCGTGATGATGTTACAGATGGAGTTACGAGAATTTAAAATAAAAACAGTAAATAAAGAAAAAGTATCGAACGTAAGAAGATCCTGTTTCGAAGCATCCAAGACGAAGCTATTTTCTTTCCATGTCCAGGATTTTCACTATTCCAGAATTTGGAATCCTGGAAATCCTCGGGAAAGAGCTGAAAAACTCGACCAAAGAATCCAATAGCGAGAAAATGGACATAAGAGGATCCCGTTTTGAAGCAACGAACACGTTCGTCGATTTCCACAATTTCTAGGTTCAGTCGAATTCTAGAAACCCAATTTCCAAAAGATCCTAAAGTTAGGCATTTTGGAAAATTCCGGAAGAAACAAAACCAACACTGATGTCGCGACTCGTGTGTAAATTACAAATTGGTATGTTGATCTCTCGAATACCGGATGTTGGTGGGAAATCGACGTTGCGTTGGCGTATTACGGGTGGCGAATAGGACACACGGAATACGCAAGATCTACTCGGTAACTTCGTACCGGTGACTATAAATATACACGCGGAAAGAGAGAGAGAGACAGAATACAGAATTGGTAAGAGATGTTGCGTGGGAAGAGCTGCCTGTTGCCTGGGCAACCGAATGACCCAGATATCTTCAATGATGGCGGCATTGAATCCTCGGACTTGTTCGTGTTCAATTTGTCCCACCATTAATCTCCCTCAACACTTTTCTCGCAGTACACACTCTTTACGCGCTATCGTCTCACGTTCAACCTGCGCGTTACCCGAGTGTCCATCCACCCATCTTTTAGAAACCCGAGGGTTTTTTCGATCTCCGATGTCTACAGCGACGTAAAGTCGAACCGGATAAAACCGGAAACGTGATTGTCCGTATGTGAGCGTAATGAATAGACGAACGGGTACACCAGTTCCGCGTAATCAGTATTCAAAATGTAACACCCACGCGTAAAGACGAGCAATCAGGGATGGAATGACGCAGGAGGATCAATTATGGGCATAATCTAATGAAAGATGTAAGCTTCTAACTTAACGAGGACCGTACATCAACCTTATCGATGAATGGCATAAATTGACTTCGCGATTTTTGTTTAAATACTTGATAACCCCTTAATGAATGATTTCATCAAAAGCTGATATACGTCAGTTCGAATTTATCGCTAATACACTGGATTTCATTTTTAATGGAGTTCTTGGAAAGAACGATGGAAGTAGGCGAAATTTCACTCCTGATTTTAACCCCTTAAAGCTTAGTTTTTTATAACCCTGGAACAGGTGATTATTCTTTGAAAACAAAAAGTAAAATCAGATACTGTCTGATTAGTCTTTCACGTGAAGCAACTAATAATTTCCGAGTATTGACATGTACATGACTGAGCAGTTACAGCTGGTTTCAATGACGTTGCGTTTTCAACGGAGGCTTACCACTGCTTGCAATCAAAATTTGCCTGGTTTTATAAGACTCGTTGATTTAGTACAGTGCAGTGAAAACTTTCATCCTTTGCTTTGGCTCAATCGGACTGTATCATAACAGTCAAAGTTATTCAGTAGCTTTGAAACTTTGACTTTATCGAATCTCTTAACGAGCTTAAATCTTGAACAAACTAATGGTAAGTAATCTTTCATAAATACGAAAGTTTCCCCATCCGTTTGTTTCGCATTGATTTATTCTTCGTGTCAGAACTGGATTAGAATGGAACGCTTATTTTCCAGGCTTTTAGTCCCATCAATCGACGAATCTAGGAAAGAGGTTGCGAAGTTGTTGACTTTTATGGGTGGCTCCCATAACTCGTAGACTTTACGATTGCTAA
The DNA here is from genome assembly GCA_030522765.1 of Ophioninae sp. B BG-2022a. Lineage (NCBI taxonomy): Eukaryota > Metazoa > Arthropoda > Insecta > Hymenoptera > Ichneumonidae > Ophioninae sp. B BG-2022a. The sequence continues at coordinate 31,574 of JAPYZJ010003798.1, read as the reverse complement.
TAATGAGCATCGCATACGAGACTACAAGTGTCAACTGGACTGGGTCTACGATAGTTTAGCAGTTAAACACCACCAAGCCGGAATATCGTTTCCTCTCTCATGAGATTTGACATCATCGTACCAGCCGAGTACTTCGTTCCAATTGAGCTATTACTTCTAATTTTTTTAGTGTTGAACGTTCTTTACGACTCCATGATTACGAAGCTCGTAAACAGTTGGTACCAACGAAAACTCAGGCTTTTTTAAATTGGGTAAAGCATCTATCCTAGTATCAGCCATCAAGGAATCAAAGAACGGTTTTTGTTTTTGCCCGATAACTCTTTCATTTTCAACTCAAACGTTTCAAAGTCAAGAATCAAAGTTAAAGAAAATATAATTCTCTACAACTTTGATTTTTAACTTTTTTCTCTAAGATCGATATGTTCGGACTTAAGCCCTTGGAAAGTAAAACATAGGCAGTCATCACTTTGGCTATCGCGAAACGTAATTCGTTTAGGTTTGTTTTCTTTTCCTTTTTCTCCAATAACTCGTTTACTTTCGACTTAAGCGTTTAAACGCTAAAGACCAAATTTGAAGAGAACGAACTCCTCTACAACTTTGGTCCCTAGATTTTTTCATCTTAAATCGATGTGTTCAGACTTACGCCTACGGAAAGTAAAAAATCGGCGTTCATGAATTTCTGGTATTTTCGTAAAACGCGTCCGCTTTGACGTGCATCGATCGACTAACTGGACCTAACGGCGCACTGGCGCAGCTGTCGACTCGCCGAAATACTACGACGTCGCTGCGTAGACGTCGTGATCGTGACGTGAGCATGTTCTGGCTATGACGTAAGCGCGAGAACGTGACGTGTGCACCGAAATAAAACGAGGCGTACGGCTCGTCGCGAACACCTCAATTGCCTAAAAAGCCATTTATTACCTTCCGCACCCCCCACCCCATCCCCCTTAAGGTTCGATAATATTCAGGAGGTAAAAAGGTCAAAACCAAAGTTATGAGATATTGAATAATGTAAAAGTACTTTCATCATCATTACCCGTTTAAATAAATAAATACGTTTTTCGTATTTTTCGTGTTTTCGGATTTTTCGTATTTTTGTATTTTTCGTGTTTAAAATGATACTATAACAGTCAAAAAAATCAAGCTTAAAAAAGACAAATAAATTTTGATAAAGTCAATTTAAAAAAGTCGGACGAGTAGATGTTAAGACCGAAACAAACATTGAAAAAATTCAGATGGATAAAAAGAACGAGTATTTCCTTTCAATTTATAGCCAGCTAATGAATTGACTGCTGAGATTCATGAACCGCCAAGATTAATTAACCGCCGAGATTAATAGCGAAAAAAAAAATAATTCACCTTTCCCCTCGTATCGCATCTTCGGAAACAAATATTTTCTCACGATCTTACGATAGCGAGGCCGTTTAACAGAAATCTTTTTTTTTTTCTTCGCAAAGTCGAATCGGGCAATTATTACACGATATATCGTAGCCTTGAAGATTCTTTCCTTTACTCTCATCAAGTGTATCGTCCAATCTCCTGTTTAAGTCGGGCCGTAATTAACGTCTTCGGACTCGTTAAAATTAATGCGAACACCGTTACCGTTGTTTGCCGGAGATCACACCGCGTCCTTTTGCTTTTAAGTAACTTTCGAAACTCTTGCATATATCCATTATGAATATATATATATATAAAGGAATATCCGCGAATCAAGAGCAAATAGGACCTGCGCAAGATACGTTCACGTGTGCGCTTTGTGGTTTTAAACCAGTTATGAGAGACAAAGTCGAGGAATCGAAGTGTACAAAAAGGGAGAGAACGAACCGTCCACTCGGGCTATATTTATCACACGGTCCACATTGACAACCGATGCATTATCCTGTTATGGTCTTCCGACGAACTCTGTGCTTTTTTTTTCGTCCCCTTAATTTTTATTTATTTTAATTTTAATTTTTTGTCATCGCGTTTTGAAGTTAAATTTTTTTTCATATAGTTGTGTAGTATATAATATTTTTTGACATTATATTAATATTAAATAAATAAATTTATTTATCATTTTATATTTTAAACATCTTTTTAGAAGAAATTTCTATTTTATTGTTTTTATAACATTTTTAAAGGTTTCTAAATTTTTATTAATTCATTTATTATATTTTTATATTATTTTGATGTTTTTAAGATATTAATTTTTTATATTCTATTTTTAGAATAAAAATCAAAGATTTTTAAATTATATTTATTTTTATACATTTTTATACGTCTCCGAAATGTGACATTTAAACAAAAAAGTACTGAATGCATTCCTTCGTGATGCGAGATCACGACAATTTTCGGTCTGAGATGACCGCTTATGACAAGGTGAATTTTTTTTTCTCGTCCGTACAAGGATGAGCTCATACCTATTATTCATGCTCATAGAAGAGCACGAATCCGCAGATTATGATGAACGAGAACGCCGCGCATCGTTTCGCCGGATCATGCAATAATTGGAACAACCCATTAAAGTCACTATTTTTTTTTTTTCGTTTTACACCGAAAGCTCTTTACGCCGCAGTTAATTGGCCCCAGGCTTCGAAAAAACATAACCTATCACGGATTCATTCCACTTTACCGCCATACATATAAAATAACGTCATTATTCAATTTACTAATATTATTATCATTTTGCACCAATCGGATAATTATTTTAACGATTTTTCATCGCTTTATCCAAAGAGATGCCTGATTTAAAAGTGCCTGACCAAATACTGGCTCTTTTCACTTTCCGAGTAGAAGAAATACGACTTTGACGTTTGCATCATTGGAATGCAGCAAGAATTTATTTTTTATGATTTTTTTATTTTTACACGTCAATTTTTTATTCTTAAATTATGCCAACGTTTCGAGGTTTTTTTCGAAATTCTCAACCCAATTTGTATTTTTCATTGTTCATTGGTAATTATATAAAGAAATATAAAATAAAAATATTTTTTTCTAAATAAGAAAGAAAATTCAAAAAAGACGAGACTAATAATAATAAAATAAGAATAAGAATAAAAAAGAAGACAAAAGTGAGAAAACGAATAAGTATAAATAAATAAAAATAACCAAATGTACGAAAATAAATAAATAAAGGGATAAAAATAAAATAGTTTGAAAAATTAATGAACAAACAAACAAAAAAGTTATTGAAATATATTCTCGACGTTGATGAAGAACCCCGATGAAGATCGAGTGCAAAAAGCTTGAATGCAAAGTCTGGAAGTATTTTGAGAAGAGTTTGGATGAAGTTGTATCGAACGATGATAGAACGGTGGAAGAATGAAAGAGGGAGAATCGTGGACACTCGTAAAGCGATGAGGATATAGACAAAGGTCACCAGAAGAGGTTCTCAATCGATCGCCGTGATGAATTACTTTGGCCTGTGCCATTTGGAAAGAGGACAAGAGGGAAGTTGGAGCCGGTAGTGTTTCGCAAACATTTCTGGATTGCAGGTGACAGTGTTGGGTAAATCCCACAAGATGCTACCCTGGATTATTTAATGAAACAATTCTTATCGATCCTCGACGAGGGCAACAACGTCACAAGGCCACTGCCACTTGATAGACCTTCGTTGTAAAATAAATGAAAATGTACGCCGAAAGAAATGAGAAATGGCTGAACAGTGAATAATCAAAATCTGTCATTAGGGCTTTCCACGTTACCGAGTCATTTTTCACTCAATTAAAACTAGTTTCATTCTAGTTCTTTTTCCTGAGCAAAAATTTCGTTTTTCGAAAATCGACGTTTTAGATAATTATTTATATCTATTTTTTAAATAATTATTCATTAATAACTATCTATATTAATTATCAGATTAAATTAATAATTAAATTGGATTTTTCAAAATAATTGTCTAAATAAATATTATCTAGATAATCATTTATATCACAAACGAAAATTTCCAATCAGTGGAAACTTCCTAAAACAAAATAAATGGAGGGATAATCATGAAAGATGGAAAAACCAGAGTTCGTGGAATGGTTGATGGACCGGTTGCGCGTAATGGTGAAACCTAATATCTTATCGCGTACATCGTAGATAATAATGAAAACAAGTAATGTAGACCCTTCAATGAGTTTTCCTCGAGCGTGTACATGTTTGTCGTTTCAAAAGTCATAAAAATCCAGTCGATGTTCCGCGACTCTGATTACCAGGAGTCGACGAAAGGCTTCGATAATACCCTACAATACGTTTCAATGAAAACGTCTGAAACACCTTGGATCAGCTTTAAGAATAAATTGTTATTCACCTTAAAAAAATAAAAATAAAACAATTTTCACGCATTTTTCAATCACAACTCGTTCAACACTAATTTCCAAAATCCAAAAATATCCAGAATCCAAATAAACGATCGAAGGTTCACGTTTTGATATCTGACAAATTCGAATATAAAAAAAACAATTTTCTTTTATTTTAGCCATAAAAAAATTATTTTTATCGTGGTTTTTTTTGCTTTTTTTGCGATTAGAAGCGATCGAAAATAAAAAATTGATAAAAATAGGGTACTCGATTGAAGGTGATACGAAACGTGAGTATACGAGTGATAACGTTGGAGCGAGTCGAGGATTCCATCCAAGCGGACGTTTCGTCCATAATAAATGGATTTCATTGGCGACACGCGTTCATTCATTTCTTATCAAGAAAGGCAGAGCGAGATATCTCGCCCGTCACACGTTACGTACATAGACTTAGTGAGGCTTCCTCTATATGCAACCAAGGAGCTCCGTCCGCTCGGACATAATCGCGAACACCCTCGCTCACGATGTCAAGGTCGAAAACTGCACTCGCGTGCTCGTGCCTTCGACAGGCACTCTCGCGAATTATATCCCTCTTAAATTCGTCTTTATTGCGTTCGAGACGTCGCGAAACGAAATTTCTAAAAAATTCTAAAAATTTCTAAAAATTTCTACTTCTTCGAAATTTTCTAAAAAAAAAAACGAAATATCTTTTCAAAGATTTTAATCAAAACGTAAAAAGAGTACATCGAGTCGATAAACGTCACAAAGGCCAAGAGTGCCAAGCGGGATTGCGGATCTTCGAACTCATTTCCGGGCTCTTATCGCACTCGTAAATAATTCCTGGTCACGTGGTACGTTTGCACCGAGAGTTTTACAATACCCGGATGTTTAGCTTCGCAACGATTCGCAAATTTTCTTTTTTTTTCTCCTTCCTCTCCTCCCCGCCCCCTCCCTCTGACTCCTCTTTCAACTACGAGAATTATCTCGTATTTGATAACGCCTCGAATGAGCGGAACTTCCTTATTGGATATTGTCACGTTGATTACCACGAGAAATAAATAATTTGAAAAGTTATTTATTTGAATCAAACCCAAACAAATAATTTTTATGATTTTTTATTTGGTAAGCTGAAACGTTATCTTTATAATTTTAAAAATTATTTACTATTTTTATTATAATTATTATTCATTTTGATTTAAATAAATAATAGAAGTCAATCATTTGAAAAATATTCATTATTATAATTATTATTGATTATTTCTATTAAATTAAATAATATAAATAATCATTAAAAAAATTATTTATCATCATTATTATTATTTATTTCTGTTAAAATAAATAATAAAAATAAATAATTTGATAAATTATTGAAATTATTGATTAATTTTTGTATACTGAATTTAAAAATTTTGCTCGGAGAGGTTAGTCGATTCGTGCACGAGACCATTGGTAAGTGCATTAGCAACAGGTGTTGCCGGAGATCCGTGGGCGTCTTCGATCGAAACTTTCTCCCTTATTTTGTTACTTCGTATCGTTTTTATCTAGACTCCCGAGCTAGAAATATTGACCCTTAAAAGCCCGGGAAGTTTATCCGCGGACACGGACGTCCGACAGAAGCACCGCGATGCGTCACCATCGATCATTCTGTATTCTCCGATCCGACCCGAGTGTTACGTACAGCCGGAAAACAATGCGAATAACGATGAACGACAGAAACAGGAAATTCAAGTCGAATTGTCCAATGGAAGAATATCCAAGGTCAATTATCTCATTTTTGTTATCTAGATCATTGCTAAGTTAATTATTAGTAATTATCGGAGTAAGAATAATTGACAATTATTATTCTTAATCTTATTATTAACAATTATTAAAAGAATGGTTATTTTTCTTTTAATTATCATTATTTTTTTATTTAGCATTATTATATAATTATTTATTGCTAAATCATTTTAAATAAGATAATAATACCTAATATTAATTATTATTTTTATAATCTTTTATTTTAAATAACGTCTCGTTTATAAATAATTTATTAATAAAAAAATAGATAAAAATTAGAATTAAGATAATAATAAAAATTGTTATCGCATTTTTAGTTATTAATACAAATAGACTTTTGTTGGAATTCACTTTTTTTGTGAATTTCGTTTAATTTGCGTTAATTTGAAAACGCGAAAAAACAAAGGCACATTGAATCGACACAAATATACCCAAACGCGTTTTTGGCGTTCGAATAATGATTCCTGCGTGCAAAACGTATCACTCGCGAGCAAACTGGATTCGATATTCGCAGTCACTGGACGGTGGGGAACGCTATTTCTCTGTCGGTCGTTTCGCCGAGTTGCGCAAACTCGACGAGTATTTTGCGCCGATCTAACACCCGCGAGGGACACTCGTTGTTTAGCGAGAGAAAGAGATGATAATTCAAGCGAGAATAAAATTCATTATTGCCGTCCGGTTTCCCTCAGATGTTGCCGACGAATCGAGGACTGAGCAATTAATAAAGTACAGGTGAACAGAAAACGCACGACGACGCTTCGAGACACCATTGTCTGTTTTTTTTTATTTTTATTTTTCAAAATCGATCTTTTTAAAATTTTTTTTTTAACGGACGACTCTCCTCGAAAATTCAAACACACATTTTCCATCCACGATTACGAATAAAATAAAAACCCTGGTCGCTTTATTTTTCAAAACGAGCGAACGAAAGTTTTTCTTTTAAAAATTTTTTTCGAATTTTTTCGCTTTTTTTTCGAAATCGATTTTTTTGAACTCTTTTTCGGGCGTCTTTCGTTGAAAATAAAAAATTAAATTTTCATAATTCACGGTAACGAAAAAGCTGATCGCTTTATTTTTCAAAAAGAACGAAAATGATTTTTTTATATTTTTAGTTTTTTAATTTCAAGGCCAATCAAATTATCGATCACCCAATGTTCGAACATCAAACACGAGTTTCACTTTCATTGCTGGTACGTCTCCCCCCCCCTCCGATCTCTGACGTGGTCGAACGCAATCAATTCGCGATTCATTGTCGATCGAAAGTAGTGTGCCAGAAATGGTCGAGCAACATCAATAATTCGTGGATCACAGACGAGGAAGAAAATTTTAAAGCACCGCGAGAAATTGAGCGACCTCATCTTTTCGTTTGACACGGTCTTGATTTTATCGTCTGTATGGATGATATCGATTCCTGTACGACGAATAAAATGACATTCGTGTGATAAAAATGTACTGGAATTTAATGGAAATTAATAATGATTCAATAAAAATGATATCAAATAAAAATTGATAATCATTCACTTAAGTGAATAGTATACATAAATGTTATTGTTTAATGGGATATGGATTTTATAGTCGATATCGAATAATTGAATAAAAATATAAAAATTCGACAAATAATTCATTCGATAAATAAGTCGATTAAAAATTCGATAAGTAAATAATTCGATTAAAAAGTTCAATAAATCAATCATTTCATTAAAAATTCGATACGTAAATAATTCGCCAAAAAATTCAATAAACAAGTAATTCAATAAAAAATCATTAAAAAAATAATTCAATAAAAAAAATCAGTAAACGAATAATTCAATAAATAAATAATTCGATAAAAACAAAAAAAAATGGGGGAAGCCTAATAACAATGTTCTCAAAGTTTCGCAGTCCCAATAAGTCGTACGACTGTCAGGTGCAACGTACAGCAGCACGAAGCAGCAAAGTAATCGACCAGCTGCTTTAATGCGATACAGCGTAGTACATTCGCAAACATGCAATATTTAAAAAAATTATGTCTACTCGGTTGCAATAGATTTCAACAGCCTATATCCGCAAGTATGACCGTTCGTAAAAAAAGTAAAAAAAAAAAGTTAAAAAAAAATTGGCTACGAGAATTGCGAGAGTTTCGAAGAACACTCGCGACAAAGAAATATCCGCGATCAAGTGGGCTCACCGTCGAGTCCGTAATTCCAAACCTTTTTGCCCTACGGGCACCTCGGAGTTGCGAATATGCGTTGACCACGAAATAAAAATTTAAGATTTTTTTTTTATTTGGAAACTCAAAAAAAAAGAAATTCTTCCTATTGTTAAATTGAGTATTTTTGGGAATCTCCATTTATCAAAAATTCAGCTCAAAGCTAAAAACACGATCCAAGCTAAATTTCCAAGTTTCGACAAAAAAAAATTGGTCTGAAAATTGAATCGTTAAAAAAATGCAAAAATCATTTTGTTTTTCACTTTTTATTTGAAAAATCATTTAATATTTCACTTCGAAAATTTGCCAAGAAACGCTAAACGAAAATACCGAAAAATAGTTCCCAAATTGTTATAGGTGAAAACTGAAAACAAGTAATTTTAGAATTGAACAAAAAAAAAAAAAGAGAAACCAAATTCGTTAACTTTTTGTAAATACAAAATACAATATTACAATACTATACCTGCCGAGGCGCATTGACGAATACTGTGGTTCTAGGTTTCATCCGCCAAGGTGCTCTAGCGTCGAAAATTCTTGATAGGCAATGCAATGAATAATCCATGTACCACTTGCACACCGTCGGTACGTACGCGCATTATTCGCAATGTAAAAGAGGTCGCTGATCTATTATATATTCAGGAAAATTGCGTCCGTTACGTCAATTTCATTTTTTTGAAATTATCACGTATCAAATGGACGTGGATTTCGATGAGAATCCGATGAAAATTCAACCAATGGAAATATGTATAAATTTTGGTAAATGAACGTAATTCTTTTTTTAATCATTTATTGCGAATACAGATATTGTTTAGTTTATATTAATGCTAATGTCAATCAATATTGATAAAATAGAAATACTCGAATACGTTTTTTATCCACTGCAAAAAAAAACAATTAAATGTTTTGTTTCTATTAAAGAAAAAGACTATTTTTATTTTTAATTCACAAGAAAAACTATTTTTATTTTCTATTCAAAATAAAAGCTGTTTTTCTTTTCTATTCGAAAGAAAAACTATTTTTGTTTTCTATTCAAAATAAAAACGATCTTCTTTTTCTATTAAAAAAATATTTTTATTTTCTATTTTAAAAACATCTGATTTTATATTCTATTCAAACAAAAACTGTCTTTCGACAAAAAAAAGCAACTTTTGTTTTTCCCATGCCCGCGTGGTCTCGTTTCAGGACCAGCTTATAGCAATACGATCCACGATTAAACCTAGGCATTGGGAGACAGAAAATACATATCCAACGCGGTGATAAAATATTCGAACAGTTATACCATATGTGTAATGAAAGAAAAAAAAAAGAAAGAAGAAAAAAAGGAGAAAAAAAAAAGTTCGCGTGTAATGAGAACACGCTCGGCCGATCGTCAATGTGATCCGGCATCCAAGGACGCTCTAGGCCGGATGTAGACTCGCGTAGTCTCAGCTTTTGCCTACCGCACACAATATTTATACCGTATAGCGTTGGTCGACTTTTTCCATCTTCGTTTCACTCGTTTGACGTTTCATCCGAAAAACCGTTACAAAAAGTAATTAAAAAAAAAAAAAGAAATACAGCTTTCAACGCATCGTCTGAACCCCTTAACCTTTTCCACGGAAACGAGTTATCAGAAGCCGAAAGAACCAATAAAAAAAATTGTTGTTTTTTTTTTCAATTTTTTTGTAACGCTTCATCGCGTCGGTGAGTTATCAAAACGTGACGCAACTTCCGATCGCGCGTTGAACCGGCGACTCTTCGCAAATTGCGTCATCATCGGGACATCTGATCCAGGAAATCTCGTTTTTTTTTTAAATTTTTTTTTTCAAGTCTTTACATAATTGCGAGTCGTGTCGCGGATCACTGAACTAAACAACCCGGAATATTCTGATCGATTAACTGATCAATGAAAAAGCGCGACCGCCGCGTGTCGTTCACTTACCAACCTTCGTCCATGATGCGATCGCTTCCAGGTTTCCGGTCTGATGGATCTTCGAATTTTAAACAGATTGATGGTAGCTGATAACCTTTAAAAATTTGATTAGCTGTTTTGTCACGGAAGGTCGAAAACTTGGTTAGTTATTTTGTCAATAAAAGCAAAAAATTTCAATAGTTTTTTTATCTGTTAAATTAAAAAAAAAAGATTATTTATTTAGCTGATAAAGTTCAAAAACTTGATTGATTATTTAGCTAATAAAGACCAAAAACTAGATTAGTTATTTAGGGCTGATAAAATTTAAAAAAACTTTATTAGTTATTAAGCTAATAATTATCAAAAACTCGATTATTCATTTAGCTGATAAAGACCAAAAACTAGATTAGTTATTTAGCTAATAATTATCAAAAAGTTGATTAATTATTTATAGCTGATTCAGTGCAAAAACTTTATGAATTATTCACCCGATAAAGATGAAAAACTTGATAAGTTATTTATAGCTGATTAAGTACAAAGCCTTGTTTATTTATTTATAGCTGATAAAGTTAAAAAAAACTCCATTCGATATTTAGCTGCGGAAGCAAACGGCTTTTATTAGTTATTTAATCGATAAAGTTAAGAAACCTTATCAGCAAGATTGATAGGAGAGATAACCGTTGAAGTTCAGAGACCAGAAGCAGACGTTAGGAGTCCGATGAAGTTGAAAGACGAGACTTAAAAGTCTCGTCCTTGAACATCCGAGTCTAGTCTTCGCACTTTATCAGCTACCCGACAGAGTTTTCGAACTTTATCAGCTACCTATTACTTAACCATACTTCGAACAGATATAAAACCGTAAACATCCGATTTTAACTATGACGTGTATCATTGTATTCCAGTAGATTCCAGACTCCAATGAAGTTTAAAAATAGGATCCAATTTCCACTAGATGTGTTCCCACGACTGCGAAGTGTCACCATCTGGTGTTTTTTTCGCATTTTTGAACCCGAGTGTCCATTTGATTCTAAAGAAAACAGTTCCAAACCTGATGTCTGGAAAAGTGTTTTATACGTTTCCAGGGGCCTGTAGAATAATCTTGAATCATCAAGAATTTAGAAGTGCCAATAAAAAAGAAAATGTCTTCATAAGGCAATTCGAGAATAGAAAACGAGAAAGAAGATTGACCGGACGAGATGGCGCTACGTCGATGTGTCCAAGTGCACGTAGCGTAAAGGAAAAGAAAAGCGCAGTACTCGGAGTCGGTCTAGCGGGGCAGGTCAACATGCCAGTGAGCAGGCAAGGCACGAACGTCCTTGGATGGCCGCGCAACTCTACCTCCGTGTCGTTAAACACCAACACCGGAAAGCAACGGTGGATACCTGTGAATGTGCTCGAGCGATCAACGCAGTCGCGTACTTCCAACAGGTCTCTAGTCAACATTCGTTTTTCCAGTGCTACATCAATTGGGTTTTCCATTTTCAGGCATTTCGTCAAAGAAAACTGCAATAAAAATGCAATGAATATTTTGATGTTTTTTTGACAGCTGATCGAACTATAAAAACCGAGAAAGTGGAAAACCCTAATATCAGAGTTCATCAAGCGTTCCAATTGGATTTCCAATCAGAAAAGATTAGGTTTTAAGAAAAACGTGTTTCCTTCAGCGTTTTTATCATATTTTCCAGCTAATCTTTATTCGCGTTGAAAAAGGCGATAGAGAGAACAATTTTCAATCCACCCACCCAGCGCACATCGGTGTCACTTCTCGTACAATTAAAAACGATGCAACGTCGTTTATTTTCTTTGTTTTTTTTTTTGTTATTCTCCCTTCGCCTATTTTCGAAATGACGATAAAGAGACGGAAGGCGATAACAGCAGGCGGAGATTGCAAACGTATGAATGTGTTGTACAGCGTGTGCACTACGCCAGGCCTGCCTTACGTCATCGCTAGGCCAGCTCAACCACCTTCACTTTCCTCTCGCCTCTCGCGGACGTTAGTCGAGCGGTGCACACTCGGCTAACCCGCAATAAGGCCGCGATACACCGTTGTCTATCCGTTAAGTCTCGTAGATTACGCCCCACTTTGATCAACGATCGATTTTTAAGTACTGCATAATACAGGATGTCTAAAACCCGACCGCATTTCTTCGAACGCCTGCGAAACGCAGAAATTAGATTCAGCTTTACTTTCGCGTTCGCCTACATCGAGATTCTTTCTTTCTGCGCATCATGTTCTGGCCAATTCGTGTCCTGATGAATTCCAGGTTCTGATCAATTCCAGGTCCTGATCAATTCCAGGTTCTGATCAATTCGAGGTTCTGGTCAATTCCAGGTTCTGATCAATTCGTTCGAGGTTCTGGTCAATTCCAGGTTCTGATCAATTCGAGGTTCTGGTCAATTCCAGGTTCTGATCAATTCGAGGTTCTGGTCAATTCCAGGTTCTGGTTAATTCCAGGTTCTGGTCAATTCCAGGTTCCGGTCAATTCCAGGTTCTGGTCAACTCCAGGTTCTGATCAATTAGAGATTCTGGTCAATTCCAGGTTTTAGTTAATTCCCGGTTCTGGCCAATTCAAGGTCCTGATCAATTCCAGGTGCTGATCAATTCGAGGTTCTGGTCAATTCCAGGTTCTGGTCAATTCCAGGTTCTGGTCAATTCCAGATTCTGGTCAATTCCAGGTTCTGATCAATTCGAGGTTCTGGTCAATTCCAGGTTCTGATCAATTCGAGGTTCTAGTCAATTCCAGGTTCTGGTCAATTCCAGGTTCTGGTCAATTCCAGGTTCTGGTCAACTCCAGGTTCTGGCCAATTCGAGATTCTGGTCAATTCCAGGTTTTGGTTAATTCCCGGTTCTGGTCAATTCCAGGTTCTGGTAAATTCCAGGTTCTGGTCAATTCCAGGTTCTGGCCAATTCCAGGTTCTGGCCAATTCCAGGTCCTGATCAATTTCAGGTGCTAATCAATTCCAGGTCCGGATATTTCGCTTTCTCGTAATTTCTCGTAATTTCGAATCGCCCCCTACTGTTTACTGACCCGACACTTTTTAATTGCCTTCGTACACCGTATTCTCGATCGTATTAGATTTTATACGCGACTGTAAATCTATATCAGGCGTAATGTCCAATGCACATATAAATACAATGGAAAAGTAAAAGCGTTGATGCATTGAGAAAAGAGCCGGGACACAAAGTGTTATGGTATGATGAGCGCGTTTACGCAATGAATGACCGAATCGTTATACGAAGCCGCGAACGTAACTGTACGAGATCTTACGTTTGAAACCGCTAGTCACAAATCGAAAGTACACGGGTTTCGACGTGTGAATAAATGCCACGAAAATTCATAAACATTTACGAACGTAAAAATATGTCGTACTTTTTTATTCGAAAAATCAATAAATCAGTCATTGTTATCCTGATGTCCTGCTAATATTTGGAATGATATAACAGATAATAATCGATCGATAAAATTCCTTCGATCCTTTTGTGAAAATGAAAGGAAGATGGAAGTCGTTGCACTCCAACGATACAAACTTCACCGTCATCCAACTTTAGCATTATACCGCTGAGGTTGAAGTTTGTCAACGTTCATATGCAATGTAAATGAGCCACTTTCGATTGTTTCAAGCTACAAACGTTTTTAACGATTCACTATGACGTAAAAGTTTTTTACAATGGACGAAACAAAAATATAAAAAAGGAAGTATCAGAGAAACTACGCAATCGTTATATTTTCTCAATCCGATTTGTAACGCGACTAATGAACTCGAAAAACTGACGATTAATTATTACATTCAAAGTTCCATCGTGGCGTTCGTTCTCGTTGCATAGCAACGCAAACTTGACTATCCAATATATGAATCCAGATACCCTCTCTCGTACCATTAATCATCATCAAACAGGCAGATCCGAAGATCCATTTAATTGGTTCATCCGCATCCCGATCTTAATTAAAATTAAGCGGGAAGTAGTTCCGCGTATCGATCTTCGAGGCTTCGTCGAAGCGCCAACGTGGACTGCCCAACACCGAAACTTCTAGAAAAGTCCTAAAGAAAGTTCCGATATATCGAAAAAGTATCGATATATCGAATTAGTATCGACGTATCGATATATAGAATTAGTATCGACGTATCGCTATATCGAATTAGTATCGACGTATCGATATATCGAATTAGTATCTATCGATATATCGAATTAGTATCGACGTATCGATATATCGAATTAGTATCGACGTATCGATATATCGAATTAGTATCGACGTATCGATATATCGAATTACTATCGACGTATCGATATATCGAATTACTATCGACGTATCGATATATCGACGTATCGATGTGTCGATATATCGAAAAAAAAGTTGAAAATAAGATGAAAGAAATCGATCTAACTAGCATCCTAGTTTATCAACGAAGTCGATCGTCTCTCGTCACGGACGACTGTTTGGCTCAGGAACGAGCATCACAACAGTCGAGAGTACGCCAGCTGTTGAGTTGCGCGTAGGCAAATCACGATGAACAGTCGGTGAATATATATTTGCTGCGGTTACGAGCGTTGGCGTGTTGTCGAACGGCGGCCGAGGGAAGGGACTGCGCTAGGCGAGTGCGCACGAGCGTTTACCGCGATACCGACGCGCCATCTAGCCACGCACTAACCCTACCGAATACACACGAATCGCGGTACCAGACAGAAACGCCGAGAGGGGAATGAGGAGGTGAATGACGCCGGTTGATGACGGACGGTAGAGTGGAAACTGGGAGAAACTGCGTACCAACAACGACGCTCTCTCGTGGGTGACAGAGCAGGTCGGACGATCAACCGGTGGAGCGGTTAGAAAGAGAGAGGCGAAAGGAATCGAAGCTTCGAGAGTGAAAACGCAAGGTGGCGATGGTAGTCGAGAAAGAGAGAGAGAGAGAGAGGGATGCTATTGGACAGAAAGAGAGAGATGGAAGATAGCCCGGCGTGCGCAACGCGCAACATTGCCGGGCGGCTCTGCCAGTGTCGGTTGGTTCGTCGCGGCTACTCGTCGCGTTCCGTCATCTCGTTGTTTTTTTCCTCATCGCTACATACAAATAATATATAAAAAGGGAAAACGAAAGTTGGACCAACCGGATATCGTACGAATGTACGATATTCGTTGGCTATACGAGATTAACATTAACCGGAAGTCGAAATAAAAACGAATTTTCACGGTTCGAGCTCGGGGTGTGGTCTACCGGGAAATTCGAACGTAAACAGTTCGAGGAAATTTTCGTTCCTACCGAGTAGTGCCACCGGGCTGATCAACAGTCTCACTCTCTCGCTCTCTTTGTCGACTACAACACCATTCCAACGACATTTCGCCCAAACAGTGAAAACTTGTAAATTTTCTTTTCTTATTTTCTTTTTTTTTTTTTTTTCTTCGCGTTTTGTTTTCATTGCTGCTTCCGACGGTTTGGACAAACAGGACGAACGCTTCAAGAGAAATATTGATCGAGTGCAGATTTCTCCCACGTGAGCGACAAGTGTTTTGACACGCGTTTGTTTGCAACGGTGACTCGCGAAACCCAAACAAACCCAAACGAAACGGAAAGACGAAAAAGGAAAAAATCATTTGAAAGAAATAATCGACGGTTCGTGCGATCGATATCGATACCTGGACTGCCAAAAGTGCGTCATTCGTAACGGGCGCTAAACACGGACGTTTCTCGAACTTTCCGACCCCCTCGATGTTCACGCACAGGGGTGTAAACACGCGCATCGACACATGCGGCACCACGCTTTATCTACCAGATTCATCGAAACATCGTGATCTCTCGGTTACCGTTAGACTCGAAAAAAACGTTTTACGAATAGGTGCAAATATGCCGTATTGAATCCGTACATCCTCCCACGACTCTCGACCCTTTATCATACGTAACCGGCCAAAGACGCTCAACTACGTCCTTTCCAACGATCGGAGACGAAAAACAATACGTAAGTCATTGCTTTTTTTTTATTATATCTCTAATAGCGTACATTTCTTCGTTCTAACCTCAAAATATTTCTTTTTCACGTATATTCAATTATTTATCGAAAATATCGTTTTCGACCACCATTTTTTTTCAATTTTATTCCATACGGTGTATTTCGCGATTGGATGGCTTGGAATCGACGAAAAATTACGAAACGGCTCGATTTCCGGTTCGGGGTCAAAGCCAATGACGTCAGACTTGTAACGATTCGCTTTTTTTTTCTTTTTCTTTATTTTTCAATTCTTCTTTTTTTCTCGTTACGATCGATGATCGTAATTTGTACCGAAGAAAAAAATATTTCGTCCATTTTGTGAAACCGGAAAACCGGAAATGGTGGAAAAGTTGGCTAATCTAGAATTTTCATAATCTCTTGGTATTTTCATCGTTCAGTCGATATCCTCTTTATCTGAAGTGGAAAACAATTTCCTCGTTTCAGCTTTCAAACGCTGCGATGATATGTTTCTTTCATTTTCTTTTTTTTTTTTTTTACTTTTTTTCTTTTATGCCGGCGTAAAAACGGAATCCCTAAACAAGATATAGTAACGGCCTCGAGTGGCTTTCAGTGGCGCGTAGGAATTGTTATTTTTGCATGACACCGATACCCGAACAGGAAATAAACGTTCGTTATTCATCGAACATCGGAATTTGAAATTTTTATGGCGTCCATATGGTATACGTATTCGCGAGATCATTTGCCAGAACGATTGAAGGCATTGCGAAATCTCTCGTGATTACGACTTGGGCTCTCTTATACTCGAGTTTACACGCCTAAACATTTTTGTTTTCAATGACTCGCTCGGTTTCGCTTATCATCCCAATTTGACACCGAAAAGGTCGTCGCCGTTTGAGCTGGTCTTGGGCTCGTTATCATTGGGGCCTATTTCTTACTCGCCTCAAATTAGATGCACAAAAAACTAATTTTTTTATAATACAAAATACTTGGCTCGAATGATGTTTTTTCGCAATTTTTTTCCGACTAAAATCTTATAAAAACACTCTCGGTATTTCATATTTGTTATAATCTTGTTGCATACGAAATATACGTTCATTTATACATTTTTTTTGTTTATTTATTATTATTTACAAATTTGGCTCTAAAGAAACGTTAATCAAATTTTTACACAAGAACTTTTTAATTTCGTGTATGTGTGTTTTATTAATGATAAATTTTTATATTGTTTTCGTTTTGAAATCAAATACATAGTGTAAAATCCATTGAAGAAACTTAATAGTTAATAATAAACAATAATTAATAATCATAGAATATTAAAAAATTATTAAATAAATCAATGAAATTATTAAAAAAATTATTAAATATATGTTTTTTTCAATAAAATAAATAAATAAAAAATGATATATCAAATAATTATATGATACATAATTTCGTAAAACAGCTATTTTTATTTTCACCTCAATAATAATAATTTCAATTTTGCACATACGCTGATTATCAGCTAATAAATACCAATTAGCTGATGAGTTAAATAAAAATAGGCAGTCATTATCTACTAAGAGCAATTAATAAGCGATCTATTAGCAGTTTATACGCCATAAATTGATTGGCAATCTTTCACCCATAAAAAACCACTTTATTCACGTCTAATAGTTTTGCAGAGTTAATACGAACGAAAAAATGCCTGGAATAATTCATAAGAAATGAGTCTTATAATGATACCAATTCGCACTTCCATCAAAAGCCAAATCCAAGGGAACCCATCCCCCACTCATTTGCGAAGTTCTTGATCCAACACGTATACAATCTGGTGGTAATGTAATTCTCCCTGGGAGTACGTGATTTATTTCCTCGCCGCTTTACCAGTCCCATCGAATGAGTTGCATCGCTTTTAACCATTAAATAAATGTACAGAATCTTATAAATAATAAATCATTTATAAAATATTTTTTAACTCGATTTTATTTTTATTATTTATTTGTTTGGGTTTGTTAACAAATATATACATATTTTTGCACATGATAAATTAATGATAAATTATTTATTAAATAATCTATTTATTTATTATTTTTAAATATATGTATACATTTTTAAATATATCTTTAATTGTTTATGAAATGTTTATCAAATTACTTAAATTATTATGCATTTATATATAGACTTATGCATAAATATGAATAGATAATTAGTACCATCCATAAATTGTTTTTTATTATTGTTTAAATAATCGTTCAGAAAATAAAGTTTCGTCGAGAAGCGTCGTTCGTAAAAATTTGTCGAACAATTGAGGTCAATTTATCGAAACGTCGAGACTCGCCTCGATCAAGCGTATTTTTGTATGTGCAGATATATAGGTATACGCTACATCGCGTGCATAAATACGGAGCAAATCTCGATCCATCCTCATACGCCATTTATTTGATCGCCCGAGACTCGTGAAGTGACACACACCCGCGAACACACATACACACAAACAAATACCATTTTACTGGAAACATTGGAAACGAAGGTGGATTCATGAAAATTGCGGTGGAAAAGAGCGCGTGTGAACGACAGCTGTTAGGGCTTGGGGTTTCGTCGATCAATTCCTACGCTATGCAAAGCCAATTCTCTGCTGTCGGTTCGGGGCCCGAAAAAAAATCTATCGAAAGCTCTGGAAACTTTTCCCAGGTTGAAGGAAAGATCGGGAAATTATTTTTCGGAATTGCAAGGAAAAATAAGAAGTTAACTAATTTCTTTCGATCTGAAATTTCTAATTGGAAAATCAATGGTAATGAATTTTCTCGATATTTTCTTTCTTCAAAAAAAGAAAAAAACTTTGTCAAAAAAGGTTCGAAAATTTCGATATTTCTATAATATAAACTATAGAAAATTCTATAAATATTCTATAAATTCTATAAATTCTATAAATTCGAAAGCAATTTAGAAATTCCTCTATTGATTAAAAAAAATTTTTTTTTAATTTTAATAATGCTTTTTCATTTTTTTCAGTATTTTTTTCAAAATAGAAATATCAAAATTGCTTTTCCCCAAATTAGGCATATATTCGAAACAATTCCGAAAAATTGAGCTCTCGAAACAAAAAAACATTGTCAAAAAGGCTCGAAAATTTCGACATTTCTATAATATTAACTGAAAATTCTATAAATTCGAAAACAATTTAGAAATTCCTATATTGACTAAAAAAATTTTTAAAAAAATTGTAATAATGCTTTTCCGTTTTTTTTTTCAATATTTTTTTCAAAATAGAAATATCAAAATTGCGTTTCCCCAAATTAGGCATATATTCGAAGCAATTCCGAAAATTGAGCTCTCGAAACAAATAAATAGTTCAAGCTTAAGGGGTTAAAACGTATTTGGAGGAAAATTTCGATACGCAACGTGCCGTACCCTCTCCCCCCACCCCGCCACTCGAATTCGCCAACTCGCCTAGTTATATCTTTACTATTATCTATTTATATATAAGAGCTGGCTCTAACGTTGTTCCGTTGCTTCTAGAACGTACCTGCTGCGCACGCCTATCGTGTGTATGCACTCGAGAGAACTTTCTGGATTCCCTCGTTCTCTCGCGCCTCTCTCACGCTCCCGCCTCATTCGCCATCTTTCGCCGCGACTTTTTTTCCTTTTTTAGGATTCCGTACCTCGAAAGGAAGAAAACGGAAACCTTATAGGATCACTTTGTTGTCCGTCCGTCTGTCTGTCCGTCAAGACCCTTAATCTCGGGAACGCGTTGAGGTGTCGATAAATAAAAACCATATACTCGGGTCTACAATCCCTTGAAGCTGTGAAAAAATGAAATTTCTAAGTTAAGGGATGACCACGCTTTCATCCACTTCGAAATTTTGAAACGACTTTTCTCTTGAACGACTGAACCGATTGGTATGAAATTTGTTGTGTGCATTCAGGACGATGGCACCGAGGGCCTCCTGGTCGCCAATTTGGATAAAAATGTTTTATTCTTGAGAAATCGCGACGATAAACTTAGAGCACGCTTACGTCCACTTCGAAATTTTGAAACCACTATTCTCGCAAACGGCTGAACCAATCGGTATGAAATTTGTTGTGTGCATTCAGGGCGATGGCACCGATGACTTCCCGGTCGTCATTTTGGATAAAAACGACTCGCAATTGTCCGGTTTTTTTTTTCTTTCGATCTCATTTCCCTTTTCAAGATTGTATTTTTTTTTTAACTATTCACATTTTGAACTCGTTTCTCGCAATTTCATTCTTTTCGTTCAAGGACGAAAGAATTATAATATCATGATTTGCAAATTTTAATAAAATCTTTGTCACGAATTTACGAATGATTGTAACAATTATAACAATCGTATCGCCGAACCTTTCACTTCGATCGCTAGTTTCGATCGCGAGTACGGTACAATGAAAAAAAAAAAAAAAAAGAATATACGTTTCTTTATCACGCGGGCGAGATCGTAGCTGGCACGTAAGATTGATTAAAACCTAGTTGTCGAAGCGTGACAATGTTCGATTCGTTATTGACACAGATAAACGTTTCGAGCGCTGACTTTATGCAAACCAATTACGGTACGATAACGAGCGAGTGAACGAAAAAAAAAAATCAACTTCGTGTGAGATATTAACGTTCCTAAATTAATCCGTGATACCGATGTTATCGGTGATCGGTAACGAAATGTCACACTTTTGCATAATTTATCGATGGACAATTAGGATCGAGGGATCAATCGTTCAATGGATTAGTTTAATTTAATTATTGAAATTTTATTTTATTACTTGAACGAGTGATTCTATTGTTAAAATTTCATTTTATAATTCGAACTTGATTTAACAATGGAAATTCAATTTAATGATTAAAAATCTATATAATAATATTAATGTGTGATTTAATTATTAAAATTTTGTTTTTTAATTCAAATTTGATTTAATAATGGAAATTATATTTCATAACTTTAATTCAATTTCATAATTTCGTTTCACAATGAAATAATTGATTTTTCTATTCTCATTATCGCATGGGAAAACTGTAGTTCCGCATCGCTACATTAAGATATCATTTTTTCGATACTTTCAGGAGGGGGGTCTAGTTATCTAGCATTCGATCTCTCTTGGACACGAGAGTGCGGATAAAAACGATAAAATGAATTTTTTTAATTGATAGTGGAGGTTCGCTGAATCACCACGAGACGGCTGTTTGCTCAGGCTTACACAAAAACAACCGAAATGTTGACCAACATCCGCGAACATCCGGGTTCATGGTCTAGATTATTCTAAAATAATGATAACGATAACGATAACGACATCTCGGTAATCACGTTTTTTTTCATTATATCACTATCAATTTTTTTTTTTTGATAAATTTGGGATAGAATTTCTTAAATCTATTAATTTATAAATTTGGTATAGACATATTTAAATTTATTTTTTAATGAATTTGAGAAAGACATTTTTAATTTATTTTGTAATAAACTACGAAATAAACTTTTTTCCAAATTACTTTTTTTTTTATAAATTTGAGAAACAAAAAAATATATTTTTGTTTCAAATCGCAACGTTGCAAAATTAAAGCGTGCGACAAAAATTCTCTTCGCGACGAGTACTCTTTCGAAGATATGAGTTACGCGAGACGAAACGAGCCTCGAATGTTGATCCGGTATCGAAGTATCTAGAATGCTCTTGAGAATTCTCTCTCGCATGTGTGATGAGAATTTATCGATTGCAGTGCCTCGGGAAAATCCAATCCGATAGGACGTTAACCCTTATCTGCGTGTCAGTCTCGTACCACGTGAGCTTTCGACGCACAAAAATTATTTCCAATATCAATTGGAAACGTTAAGGGGTTAGGCTAATATGGGGACCCGAAAATCAAAATTCTTCGAAATAGATACATTTCGAAAAGACAAATCAAATAATTGAAAAAATCGTTTGAATATTTTTTCGTACGTACGTTAACAAAATTCTTTGATTAATATGATAGTAATTAATTAAATTTTGAAAATACTAATATCGATTGTGACTATCGATTGTAATAAATAAAAAAAATGAATAATCAATTCGGAACAATTTTGAAAAAAAGATTTTTCAAGATTTTCCAAGATCAATACCGTCGATTTCCAATAAGGATAAAAAAACTTTAAAATAATAATTTATGTTAATAATTGCCGTACAAATAAACTGATTTTAATAACTTTCGTAAAAATAAAAAAATGGGGAAAAAATAATGATGGATATGGACTTTGTCTCAATTTCAATTAAAATGAAAATACGCTCGAAGACATTCCGAAGTTTGACGAAATTTTCGACATTACGAAAAGGGAGGAGTACATAACTAATTACGATACTCGCATAATAATTTATCCCCCTTTTCGTCGTGGCGAGCTAACACAACTTATTCCTTGACGTAGCGACCTCGACGATAAAGCTCGACCCCTCCCCTCCCTCCCTCTGGCCCCCTTCGTATTCTCTCGTCCCTCGCGCAAAACGCGTCGTTAATTTTTTACCGAGCCGTACGTGCGACCGCGTTTTCACTGTAAATCCAGGGCCACTGCGTTAGAAATCGTCCAAACGCATCATAAATAAGCTTCGATTCTGAATCCATAGAAACGCAATAAAGATTACGGCCAAAACTGGCTTAGTCTTCCGTTTGGGTTCTGGATTGTGCAGCGTTTTGCGCATCGCCATTACTCGGTGCGGTGACCGCTGTAGATCCTCTGGGGGATCAACGATTCCACGAAAACCTAACACTTTTGAAACCTTGATATGAAAATTACATTAAACATCGGATCTTTGAAAAATCACAATTTTCTTTTCTTTCATCGATCTTTTTTCGGCTTTTTTGGTTGCAATTTATGAACTGAAATCTTTAATGAAAAATCGATTTTTTAAATAAAAATTTGCAAACAAAAGAGTAGTGTTATAAAGTAAAAATGTTTGATACCATTTTTTTTGTTTAACGTATTTCAAGAGTGTATTAACCCAAACAAATCCACATCAATATATTTATTTATAATCTCGTTAAAAAATTCATAAGAAATAGCTTATTTTTCGAGCGCCAAAAATAGAATCCTGATTTGAGAAGCGAAAGGGCAAATACTTCAAAACCCATTAGGACAAACGTTTCGACTGAGGAAGTCCAGAAAAAAAAAAAAAAAAGAACGAGGATCGTAGGTTTGTCGTGATGGGAATGGGGATTAGAGGTCCACAGACGTCACGAAACGTACTAATTAAACTCACGCGAGACTCTTGACGTAGGTAACCTCAGAAAACTTCTGGTTGCTCCCTTGACATTAAAAACTCATCGTTCCTTCACCCATTCTCGATTAGCACACGCGGGCAGCTTATTCGAAGCCCGTTGAGGCGCTGCGATCGCTGAGGAGTAACGTGGATTGCGAACGGAGCGTACAAACCGTGTAACTCTACACGTGACCAAGTTTGATGACGCAGAAGTGTTCGCATCGTTGGAATGCCACGACAATTAATCCAATTGGTAGCATTCTTTTTTTCACCTTCTTTTATTTTTCCGTTCTTTTCGAAGTCGAAATGCGTTTGGGTTTTGCTGCAATAGAATTTCAAGTTTCACGTTCGAGTTTGCTTTGTTTGGGTTTCCGATAGAATTTCAAGTTGAATGTTCGAACCGAGTTTTCTTTGGGTTTGTTTGGGATTGTAGTAAAGTTTCAAAATCAATGTTCAACCTGGGTTTTGTTTGGGTTTGTTTTGGGTTCGTAATAGAGCTTCAAGTTGAATGTTCAAGCTGGGTTATGTTTGGGTCCGTTTGGGTTTGTTGTAGGTTATACAAGCTGGATTTTGTTTAGGTTTGTTTGGGTTTGTTGTAGGCTATTCAAACTGGATTTTGTTTGGGTCCGTTTAGGTTTGTTGTAGGCTATTCAAGCTGGACTTTGTTTGGGTACGTTTGGGTTTGTTGTAGGCTATTCAAGCTGGATTTTGTTTGGGTTTGTTGTAGGAAAGTCAAGCTGGATTTTGTTTGGATCCGTTTAGGTTTGTTGTAGGCAATTCAAGCTGGATTTTGTTTGGGTCCGTTTGGGTTTGTTGTAGGCTATTTAAGCTGGATTTTGTTTGGGTTTGTTGAAGGCAATTCAAGCTGGATTTTGTTTGGGACCGTTTGGGTTTGTTGTAGGCTATTTAAGCTGGATTTTGTTTGGGTTCCTTTGGCTTTGTTGTAGGCTATTCAAGCTGGACTTTGTTTGGGTTCGTTTGGCTTTGTTATAGGCTATTCAAGCTAGATTTTGTTTGGTTTCGTTTGGATTTGTTAAAAGCTATTCAAGCTGGATTTTGTTTGGGTCCGTTTGGGTTTGTTATAGGCTATTCAAGCTAGATTTTGTTTGGCTTCGTTTGGATTTGTTGTAGGCTATTCAAGCTGGATTTTGTTTGGGTCCGTTTTGGTTTGTTGTAGGCAATTCAAGCTGGGTTATGTTTGGGTCCGTTTGGCTTTGTTGTAGGCTATTCAAGCTGGACTTTGTTTGGGTTCGTTTGGCTTTGTTATAGGCTATTCAAGCTAGATTTTGTTTGGCTTCGTTTGGATTTGTTAAAAGCTATTCAAGCTGGATTTTGTTTGGGTTTGTTTGGGTTTCCAATAGAGCTTCAAGTTCAACGTTCAAGCTTGGGGAATGTGGCAAAGTTATTTCGCACGAGCACTACGCAACGCGTCGCGAAATGCACAGCCTTCCAACAAAATTAGAAGTCAGCCACGTTTATTTGGCTCTTGGCAGACTCCTGTGTCACAATAAATACGTGATTGGCTCGCTCGATCGGATTTACTTCGGGTCAAGTCCACGCACATACGAAAACAAAAAAGTTAACGCGCCCAGATTTGCCGGTGAACTCTTTTTCCTAGATGGATGGTCAGCGCTTCGTCGCAACTTTAATTAGTTACGTTCGTTCGCTCGATCATTCGGTACGACACGTTTTATAACCACGACTCACCACGAGCCCCGAGAGTTGCGCGAATATTCAACTTCTGAATAAATCAGCGATTCCGCAAGGACCGTGCGATTATATTTGACTTGCTCACTCCGTTTGATCGACAACTCCGAGGTTCTGTATTGCCTCTCTCATTTATCATCATTATTATTATTATTATTATTTTTTAGAAATATTATCACTGTTATTATTATTAAATTTATTATCATTAACTTATTATTATTATTACTATTATTATTAATCATAATTACTTTTATTTCTTTTTCATGAATTACTCATAATATAATTAATTAATAAAAAATAAACGATCTTTTTAAAATCAATATTATCATTCCTATTATTACTAAATTTATTATCATTAACTTATTATTACTAATAATAATTACTTTTATTTCTTTTTCATGAATTACTCATAATATAATTAATTAATAAAAAATAAACGAGTTTTTTTAAATAAAAATTCATCATTTTTGCTGAAACTTGACTGAGCTTGGAACAATTCGAGAAATATTTCAATGAGGAATTCAAAATTCGTTTTTATTGTTAATAATTAATGGAAAAAAAATGAAACGCCACGTGTGTGAATATTTAAAAAAAAATGTTCTTTAAAAATGGTGAGCGATAGGCAAGTGTCGTAGTGCCTGCCGGAGTGGTCTCCCCACTATGCGGTCACTCCTGCTCAGAAGTGTGACCATTCGTAGCGTTTTCAGTCGCCGCGACCCATGAATAAAATCTAGGCGTCAGCGGCTTCTCATCGGCCGGTCTCAACCACTTCCTGTTATTTGAGTCTCAATCTAACCGAGTTTTTGTTCCTCAACAATCGCCACTTCGAAATCTTCTTCACGAGCGTCGTGAAACAATCTTTTTGTCCATTCTATTTTCCATTCGAAAATCTCGACGAAAATTGTCGATAGAAACAAAAAAAAATCAAGTTTAAGCCTAAACTATCCTGTTTAATGAAATTTTCCATCATCACGAATATCTTTTCTCATATTTTTACTTCCTCAGTTCCATCATATTACAAAACATTTTTCTTCATTTTTGAACTCTAAATTATTACGATAAAAGATTACAATAATTTTTATCTTCATTTTTGAACTCTAAAATAATTACGATAAACGATTACAATAATTTTTATCTTCATTTTTGAACTCTAAAATTATTACGATAAAAGATTACAATAATTTTCATCTTCAGTTTTGAACTCTAAAATAATTACGATAAAAGATTACAATAATTTTTATCTTCAGTTTTGAACTCTAAATTATTACGATAAAAGATTACAATAATTTTTATCGTATTTTACTTATGATTTCGGTGACAAAGAAAATCATCGAGAAATTGATAAATAATAATTCTCGTTGCAAATATTTCGCAGTCCAATCTCATGAATATCGTTGCTTTTCACCGAGGCGAAGTTTTACCATTTCCCTACCAAGTGGATCATCGTATTTCGAACGAGTCGAATCTATTTTGCGCTGGTTGGTCACCCCAATAATTACTTATCAATTCCAGGTTTCCAGCTTCGTATACCCTTCCCCCCCCCCCAGCCCCTTCCCGACCCTTCGCTCTTTCTTTTTATCCATCGTTCGAATTCCCCTCTTTTCCATTCTTTGACGTCGATTCTAGCAGGGATTCAATTATTCAGTCAATTTCGTCAAGTATGACACCGATTCTATAGACCATCTTTACCCCAGAGCCTGGATTGGCTATACACCTGTCCCATATGAGGTATTCCGTTGAAGAGAAACATATGAAATAACTCTGGGATTCCTAGACCGGAGGTAAGAGAAAGCCCTCGAAACGATCGATGAGGTGTATACCAGGCGCGAAAACCGCGAACGAAATTCTCACGCGAGGCTGACGGACCCTCGATCGATCGAAAGAGTCTGCATTTGGAGCATTGGGTTAACGCGATTGATATTGGAACGCTCCCGATTAAACGTAAAGACAAAAAAAGAAATTGAAAAAAAAAAGAAATTGGAAAAAAGAAATTGAAAAAAAAAAGGAATTGAAAAAAAGAAATTGGAAAAAAAGAAATTGAAAAAAAAGGAATTGAAAAAAAATTAATTGAAAAAAAAAGAGAGGCAGACGACTCTATGAAGGTTTTTTATAAACTCGAAAGACTCCCTTCATTTTTATAAAACCTCACACTAACTTTATCGCGCTCTCGAATCGTCATCGAATGAATGTTCAAGAAACGTCGTAATACCCCACCCAATTGATTGCGACGATACTCGCAACGCGCGTTGAATTCTCATTCGAAAAGTCTCATTCGCGTCGGACGCGAAACGACGCTTTTTTATTTATACGATCGACACGCCTGTTACGTATAACTGTTTCGATGAACATCGCGGTTTTTATATATCTTGATACTTGAACGATTTCGAATCGAAAATCAAAGTTTATTGAGCTAATTTCGAGAAATTTTGAAAGTTTGTTTCATTTTTGAAATATGCGGAAGTAATAAATTTTTTTATTATTTTAAGAAGGTTCTTAAAATCTTAATCGTTCTTAAGTTCTTAATCGTTCACGAAGGATTTCTTTTCTTACATTTTTCTTGAAAATATAATGTTTCGAAAGTGAAATTTGAAATTTTGAATTTTAATTAAAATTTGATGAATAAAATATTGAAAATTGGGGGAGTTGCGATTTTTTTTTTTCGTTTGACATGAACTTTTCTTTCACGCATCGAAACAGCATGTTTCAAAGAAACGGATGAAACGTAATTTCGGAGTGGAGCACGAAAGCGTTCGAGGCAAACAGGAGAAACAATCAAAAACAGAAACCCGCATAACCGAAGGCAGCCATTCAGAGGTGATTTCGTTTTTTTTTCTTTTTTTTCGCGTACTCGTAAGGCCTTGAAGGACCTGTCATTTGTCGGGATTCCGACCACTTTACATTCGCTTTTTCTTTTACACGACCTTCCTTTCTCCGTCTCGTGGCTTTTTCCTTCTCGTATATCGCATCTGAAGTTGACGACCTCTGGAACTAATTCCATTCCGCCCCACCATCACTTTCGATTAAACGATGCAATTCGTGGCTCGTGAAAGGATCGCGCTCCCACTCTTCTTTCTTTTTTTGTATCGGAATCGCTTTCGGCCTTTTGGCATTTCTTCCTACGGTCTATGTCTTATTGGACCTTGCCGCAATTATCTTTCCAGCTTTTTTTTCTCTCGAGACGAATTTTTGTGCTTGTTTGTTTCTGAAATTAAGTATTTTCCTGGAAATATGTTTCTGGAAAATTGATATTAACGAAGAATTTGTCTGGAAAATGAACGAAAAAACTTCCGAGAAAGTGAGGAATTTTCATAGAATATAAAAATTTTTCCTGGAAAATGAAGAATTTTCCAGGAAAAATTGAGAATTTTCCAGGAAAATTGAGAATTTTCCAGGAAAAATGAGAATTTTCCAGGAAAAATGAGAATTTTCCAGGAAAGTTAAGAATTTTTCAGGAAAATGAAGAATTTTCCAGAAAAACTAGGAATTTTTCAGAAAAATGAAGAATTTTCTTGGGAAAAGAAAATTTTTTCTGGAAAATAGGGAATTTTCCTGGAAAATAGGGAAGTTTCCTGGAAAATAGGGAATTTTCCTGGAAAATTGAACATTTTTCTGGAAAATGACCAATTTCCCTCGATAACGAAGTATCTTCGTAGAAAATGAAGTATCTTCCTAGAGAACGAAGAATATTTCTAGAAAATAGAGTTTTCCTAGAAAATGAAATATCTCTGTAGTATTCAAAGTAATGGAGAAGATGCAGTCGCCAATAACTGGTCATTGGCATCGGATGGTTCGTAAGGTTTCTCTCGATCTACCTGCCGCGCAAATCTCAGCCCACTAATCCCATTTGCGTGGGCTGGAATTGCGACAGAACCTATTTCAGTTCACGTGTAAAGAGTCTCTTTTGTCACCGATCAAATGGATAAGAAAGGCGATGTTTCTCGAACGCGAGAATTAATGTATTTGAAATTATTATTAAATGTGGAAACGTTGTGAAAATGAGCTAACTTACGACGTATTGTGTCCGTGAAATGGGAGGATGGGAGTGAAATTCTGAGGCGATTGATATCAGCATGTATGCTTCCAGGACCAACCCCTGAATTGTTGTTAATTTTAAAAAGCAGCCAATCAGGCACGCCCATTAAGCGAGCTTAGCCTCGAAATAATTATTATATTTAGACGTTTAGTATCATATCGCAGGTCCGTGTCGATATATTTTTATACCTTGAAGACAAATTCACCATTTAATTCGCTTTGGACTCTCCATTTCGAGGAAAAAATGTGGAAAAAATATTCCAGAAAGGTTTTTAGCATTTTCCCAGTCAAATTTTGCACTTTCGGCAAAAACTCGGGCATATTCGTAATCAGCAGAAAATTTCCGATTAAATAGACCCTTTTAAGAGTTTAAAAATGGAAAAAAAAATTTCAACTTTCCCGGCCACTTTTCCGGAAACTCAAAAATTACGAATTTTCAAAAGGTCGTAGGGTAAGCTTTTTATTAGCTATGGAGATTTATTCTTAAATAATGGCGTTGGATTCGTATCGATATCTCGTATAGTTTTCCCGGAAAGTCCACTTGAAAAACCGCAAAAAAAGAGGCAAAGGGGTATGTATGGGCAAATTGTCAAAAATCGATGGTCCAACTTTGAAATTCTGCCAAAAATCGAAAAATCAACGGATTTCAATTATCAAAAACGCATTTTGAAGAGAAAATCATAACGAAGAGATTGAGCAAAAAGTGTAGTCCTAAATCCCAAAGCAAAAAAAGTTATCAATGATTCAGTAAAAAAACTTTTTTGCCCTGAAATCCAAAAACATTTTGGATTTTTAATATTTCTTTAAATGATCTATTTAGATGTAATTTGATCCACTGAGCACGAATCTATCATTAATTTTGCCCAAAACCCAAAATTTTCATGAAAAAATCGTATAAAACCTTCTAAAAACATAATTTTCACGATTTTTTCAGGAAAATTTCTTTCTTTTTCGCAACATTCGGTCAAAAATTTCCAACAAAAATTCATGAAAAGCTGTAACCAATATTCAGCAGTGAAAATTGTTGAAAATAAAATTAAATTATTAAATATAATTCACTGAGGCGGGTGAAAGAGTGATTTCAAAATTCTGATCCAAGAATTGCTCGTAATTCTGAAGCCGAACCCTGAAGAGATTAACAAAAGTGACGTTTCAACAATAAGATTTATTAATACATCGATTTATATGCACTTCATTAGTATCCCCCTCGCACGGTTTTTTATATATATCCAGACGAAGAACGTTCACGTATCTCTGCACGTAGAAACAGCTCACATTGTTGCAAAGGATGATGGAGCGTCACGGCGCAGCCGCGCCTGTTGATTACAGCAGCCGAGATTCTATTCAGCGGAGAAAGTTTTAGCATCGCTTCTTCTCGGAGCTTATATACGAGCCTCGTTTAGGGACTCCGAGCTAATAGCTACGATGCACAATCACCAATAAGGGCATTCGCGTCTTAAGGGGTTAAGCCAGTGTCGTAAACAAAACGTTAAAAAAAATCACCTGTATGAAAAAATGTTAATGAATTATTCGCGTAATATTTATTAATTAGTAAATAAACATTTCTGTTGAATGTGGAAAAAAATGTAATTTATATATAAAATAATTCGAATAGTTATAAACAATTCGTAAACAATAATTTTATCGAAATTTTTTTAATTTGACCGAATTCTTGAGAGGAAAATAACTTTTGAAATTTTTTGAAAATTCCCAAATAATTTTCAATCAAATCAAGCCCTATAATACATTTTTTCATTTCCATTTTTTCATTATTTTTTGAAATTACATTTTATTCATTTAATATTACTAAATAAATAATATAAAAATTGCAAAAACATTTTCGTTGAATTCCAACGATGCAAACTTCAAGCAAATGTTCTTATCTTTTTATTTTCGCAAATTGTGATCGCAGCTAAAAATACATTGAAAAAAAAAATCGAGAGATCAACCAACGCGTATTTTCGCTATTCGTAATTATCAGTGTTATATAATACGTGATCACATATAAATGCCAATTGCTCGATAATCGCGGAGAAAAAGAATAAGAAAAAAAAAACAGAAAAACGTAACGAAAAAGTCGTTCGTAATATCACGCAATCGTGAAAGCATGGATTGTTTCGAATGATTGGGTGACATGGCAGGCCGCGTACAATGTTACCCTAAAGGCGATACCGACGAATGCCTGGCGAATACTATTTACGGTCGAGCCTCGGGATGTACGAAACGAGATCAGACTCTCCCGAGTACTCGTCTAGACTCTGCTCCAACTTCTTTTTTTCCCCCTTTTTTATTTTTTTTTTATCTCCGTTACCTGACCGTAGTTGCTTCACCGAGTCAGGAAAAACCAGACGAGAAGCCGCGAGAAATTGAGCACGGAGTCACTCAGCCGCGGTCCGCTCTGTAATGTCGTAAAAATTCCTTTTGTGCATAAAACAGGGAGGAAACGGGGATTCGCGACAACGAGCTTGACTTCTCAATGATCCGCATTTTTTTTCCGAATTCCAAACGAGTCGAAGAAAATTCGACGATAACTTCGCGAAAGCAAACTGAAGCCCATTTCCGGTTTGG
>JAPYZJ010003797.1:0-23373 GCA_030522765.1 Ophioninae sp. B BG-2022a | reverse complement strand
GAAAGTTCACTCGAAAAATGGCAAAATACGAGGCCAAAGGGGTATGTATGGAAAAATTGGCAAAAATCGATGGTCCAACTTTGAAATTCTGCCAAAAATTGAAAAATCATCGGATTTCAATAATAAAAAAAGGATTTTAAAGAGAAAATCATAACGAAGAGATTGAGCACAGATTGGAGTGCTAAATCCTAAAGGAAAAAAAGTTATCGATGATTTAGTGAAAAAACTTTTTTAATTTACAATGTATAACAGTTAATGGTTGATCCGGGAACCATGCTTATATCAATCGATTCGGAATTTCACGCCCAATTTCCCATTTCACGGATGACATTCTTACGTGGGACACCCTGTATACATGCGTACGAAAGTACGCTCCGTATGTCCCAGCGTGTGCCTCATATGCACCACTTACATATCGAGTGGGAGAGCTAGATTTCTGTTTATGAATAATGCATCGGCTATTAACCATAGCAAGATATTTTATCCCACATTTACTATTTACATAGGCATACAAATGTGGCAAGTACGTCGAGGAGCAGATGTTTTCTCGAACCACCGTAAATTCATCGTTCACCCAATATATTTTCAGCGGTCAAAAACTGGCACTGACTCACGCCCAGACCCGCAGGACCTGAATTAATAAACTCGAATACGAAATTAGTCTAACCAGTCTAAAAATCAATTTTCTTCACTGAAGTCCTGAACCTCGTTTCAATCTTTGCCTTTCGCCTTTCGATGAATAATAATTTGAAAAAAAAAATGCTAATTTCTTTGAGCTTCGGTTTTTTTCAAAGTAGGATTAACGTCAGGTCTGATATTTTCTGCATCCTAATATAGATCATTGAAGCTTGTAATTTTTAAGAAAAACTAACTGTTCAATTCGTTCGTTAATAATTACAACAATTTTCCTTAATTAATTAATTAATACATTAATTATTAATTTTTATAATTTATTAATTTTACCAATTCAATTTATTAATTTAATCCAAGAATAATTAAACGCACGAATTTTAATTAATTTAATTTACGCACGAATAATTAAATTTTAATCATTCACTTTATTCGTGCAAGTTCCAAATTCAATAACGTATTCAAAAATGTTTACTTTTGACACAGTAATTCAAAATTAATGATTTATGGAAGAATACAAATAGAATTAGGTGTCTTCAAAATAACAAAATGCAACTTTTTATTATTAAACAATCTATTATTATTATCATAATTATATTAATATATATTAATATACATTATAATATAAATATATAATATATTAATATATTGGGATTAATAATAAGAAGTATTAATATATAATGACAATACTAATAATAATAATAATAATAATAATAATACTAATTGAGAATAAAAAAAGTATTAATAATAATAATAAACTACATAATAGCGACAGTCGTACAATCCTCCCGCAAAACAATATTCGAGCGTGACCGATCTTCCGATCTGTGACCGATCGAGCCAAACGATCCTGGTGATTAATTACTTGCCCCGGATTCTTTCGTCATACTGGGACTATCAAAGACGAGGAACGGTACACGCGCGTGTACGCGTTTGACCCGTTATACAGGGAATTCGATCGTGATGGGTTTCGCATTGACGCGCGAGTAATGAGCGCAATTCCCGCGGGACAAATACACACTTTGGTTAAGTGTGAGTGTAACGAGACTTTTCTTTCTCGTCGAGTCTCGCGGCGCGTTCTTTCTTTCGACGCCTCGTGACTTGCATCATCAAAGCGTGTAGAATAAAATCGTTTCGCGGAGGATAAAACCGTCGGGTCAAGCAGGAAGACCAGGATGACCCAGAGAGAGATTTCAAAAAGTGCAAAAGTGAAATTTCGTAAAGATTCATTTTTTTTTTAATTTTGTTTAAATATTGACGTTTGAGAATGGGTCGGTAAAGAGCAGTTTCGGAGAAGCTAAAAATGAGCTCTTATCTTTCGAGAAAATTGTTTCTATTTCCGTCTCAATTAATAAACGCTTTGAAATCGTATCGACTTCTTTCGAATGATTCTTTTTGACCCTCGTATTTATAGGCTCGTTATACAGTTTTTTTCTATACCCAAAAATGTATTTTTTAATTCTTAAAACGTTGATTCATAATTACACATTTTTTATTTTCTGAAATATAAAAACGTCTATTAATAAATATACTTAAAAAATGAATAATTTCTAGATTAATCATTTCCACTAAATAATAAAAAATAAATGACTACTAAAAATAGAAAAAACTTTTCCAAAACATTGACAAAAAAAAATGAAAATAATTTTTCAAACGGATACTGTCACAATTTTTTTGTGACTCTATTATCCCACCTCCCAAAAAAAACTCTCACGTTTATTTTTTATTTTAACAGCTTTTATAAAATAAAAAAATGGAATTTAGGCTTTTTAGTATTCTAGAGCGTGCAGCACAGTCTATCGTGACAAAAACACGGGACCGTAAAAAAAAAAAAAAAACAAGGCGGTGAAGATCGATGAAAAATCAAAGGCTCACAGGGAGCAGATTCCTCGTTCCGCCCCCGCGTCTCTCTTTATCGGTTTGTTCGCGGTATACACTCTCGTAATTACAAGGGAGTGACTCGGCGCGACGATCCGAGTCTCGTAGTCTCTCCGAAGATTCTGTGCTCTTTTCTTCTCTCACAAAGGACTCTGGCACGTAGATACAGTTTTCTCTCTCTCTCGGGGAGTTCTTATCGTTGGCTTGTGTGCCTGTATACGAATGGCCGTGAGGTTCTTATTCTCTAACCATACTCTTGGCGATCGCAAGTCATTTAATCTCATGACACCGTTGATCGAACTTTTTATCAAGGTCCGACGAGGCGTTCCTCCGCTCCCGTTCTTTCCATCTCTCTCATCATCCAACCGCGCATCGAGCAATCTGACCTTCCTTGCCCTTGCAAAAGGCCTATCGACGTATATCTGTACCTCGATACCTGTATACGCGATCATCTCGTTTCATTAAGGATTCTTGGTAATCGCATTGACGACGTAACGGTAACGAGGATACTCACAGCTGATTTATCCTCTCTCTGAATCTCCTTACCCCTACCTACTGTACCCTCATCGTCGAATCAATCGAGATACCACCCAAAAAGAAATGGACTTTTTGTAAGGCTTTAGGCTGCTCGTACTTCATAAGTAGTAGGGGTAGTGTTGGAAACCCGAATTTTGAATAACCTGAAAGCTCAAAATCCCGAATTTGAATATTCCGAAACTAGACATTTTTTCGATTTTTTTAAAGGTTTACGAAATTCGTTTGGGTTTGTTTGATTTTGAAGGCTTGATTTTAAATAAACTCGAACAAACCCAAAAATTTACGAAATAGTTTTGGTGTTTTTTAATTTGGAATTTTGAACCGTTTGGTCATTCGAAAGTCGGGTTTCCTACTGGACACCAAGTGGTACCATTGGTTCTGTGTCACTTGATCACGAGACGAGATATTACCGAAAAAATATGATATGATAAAACATCACGATGATAAAATATCCTCAGGAAGCTTAGAAATAAACGAACCCAAACGAACATACAAATATACACAAATAGACACATGCACAGAAACCCAAACAAACCCAAACGAACATACAAGAACACACAAACAATCACACAAATGCCCGCAAACAAATCCAAACAAACCCAAACAAACATACAAATCAGGGTTCGAAAAAAGGATTCGATAAAAGCGTAGAAGCGACACTGGATAGTACGGAAGCAAATGGTACTGAACTTGAAGAACGAAATTTAGAAGGTATCAACTCAAGCTGATTTTTGCCATACGAAAGAAAAAACAATTTGCGAGGTTCAAAGGAGGCTCGATGACCTAATGCAAATGAAACGTGGTTTTTAGAATTTCCTCATTGGCTATATTGGTCATTACTGGACTCGTGATTCCTCCGAGGGAATCTTGGCATACGCAAGTATACATCTTTCGTGCCCCCATAAATTTGCAAAAAAAGATCGGTGCCCTCCGATACGACCGAGTAAAATAAAAGGCCGAAAAAGAAAAGCTGTTACCAACGGTAGGTAGAGATCGCGGAGGGAGGATCGCAAGCGGTTAAAGGCGCGCGCGTATCATCAGAGGCCACGTGGCGTGTGCGCGTTCCCGTGATTGTAGAGTTCGCGGTCCGTCATTACGTGACCCGACGGTATGACCTTTTTCGCTGGGGCCCCCTGCGGCCGGCACGCTACTCGCGTCAATTCGAACTCGCGCCCCATATTCTTTCCAGTCCTCGTTTTTTTCTCCCCTTGCCTGTACATACGTGCCTACGTAAACCCCGATATCGCAGAGTACTCTTGACGGTATCTCGTATTCGTAATGACGGTAAAGTCATCCCTAGGCTAAAAGAGAACGTCATATATTCGAGTGAAACACGCGGGTCAAGTGATCCAGATATCAAGACTCTGGAGGCGAAAGTGCTTGATGGATGTTTCAATAGGAGAAAAAGATGTTCTCGTTAAATCCGTAAAAAAACGTCTTAAAAATGAATTCGAGGTGGTCTAGTTCTTCGAGTCGAAAAAATCAATTGTTTTTTCATAAATCATATTTACAACACGTGTAGAAAAGGTGTGCCAAAGGATTTTTCGATATTCGAAATGGTTCACAAGTTACGGGCCTGGAAAGGATTAGGTATACGGTTAAATCGCATGCGAGAAATTTCATGTGGTTTTTCTCGAAACACCATTTTTCGAAACGGTGACCACGATATTTTAGAAACTAATGCACCGATTTTGTTCAAATTTATAAAGCATCTTCAATATATTATACGCCAGGGATTGAACTAGGATTGTCACGATTGCGTTGATAGTTTTTTTTCTACGAGTGAAGAACTTGAGAATAAATGAGTAAAAAATAGAATGTCATTTTCAAAAGTGTATAAAGAAGTCAATTTTTGCAATTAAGGATTCACTCTAGTTCAATCGCTAGTCTTGAATACGAAGATCAAAATGCCGTTTGGTTTTTTAATTTTAGATAAGCAGAATAGCCGCAATATTAATAGAGCACCGTTTTCACCAGGGCTCAGGGAAACTGAAAAAAAAACTGGACTGATACGAACTGTTACATTTCAACAGTGCCTGAAAGGAGATTGAAACTGCGTCCAGCTAGGGACACGATTTCAGTAGAAAGCCTGATTAATCGCATCTACGCGGTCACCCAACCAAGTAGTGGTCCAGGTCAAAAGAGATGGCTATTGAAGGAAACCGCACACCAAAAGTGTGTCTGAGGCTCTCGGTAGTACGACCATATATATGTCATGCCGAGAATTCACATTTTGTAATCTCGAGAAGCAAGAACTCGCGCGAG
Organism: Ophioninae sp. B BG-2022a; assembly: GCA_030522765.1. Classification (NCBI taxonomy): domain Eukaryota; kingdom Metazoa; phylum Arthropoda; class Insecta; order Hymenoptera; family Ichneumonidae; species Ophioninae sp. B BG-2022a. The sequence continues at coordinate 18,063 of JAPYZJ010003797.1, read as the reverse complement.
AGGAAACTTTACTCGAGATTCGACCTTAACTCTTGTACGCGGCAAATCCCGTAACGGATATCCTATATCTTTGGAAAGGATCTTTCGCCGGCTTTTTCACGCTACTCGACAGTAGATCTCTAGCAAGGTGTACGTACACTACCGAGGTACTTCATGGACTATATAGAGTGAGAAGAGGATTGTGCAGGCTTAGTACAGGCAAGAGAGACAGAAAGACGAAGATCGGCGTCAGCAAACTGACCGGAGAGTTCTCTCATGGATATAGAATCGACTCTGCGCTGGCAAACAAACAGCCATTGCCCACATTATTTCGCGGATTGAATGGATTAACGCCCTGGCGTGTTTGCGCCTCTAGATGTACCTACAGTGAAATCCGTACTAGGCTAGAAACGGTACGATACAAAACCTCCATCAACCGCTGATTTAGCTGACCTTTGGCTATTCGGAATTGATTTTATCTCGGATCCTAGTAGTTTCGATAATTACCGCAACAGCCAATAACGCTTCGATGATGAGGAAAAAAAGACTAAAAGAAAAAGGGTCAAATCTTTTTCATCCCTTTAGAACATTACTCAGGGATTAAGACACTGGACTCGCATAAATTTCTCAACCGCTAACCGTATACAGTCGTGGAATGATCTTGATTCGTAAATTCGCGAAACACGTACAATTGCAACAACCGAACTCGTAATACTCGGGGATAATTGGTTCGCGCGATACCAGAACGGAAATGGTGTGTTCACGCTGCCGTGGGCAAAAATTAAATTCATTATCCTTCGTTACCTCCGGCGTGACCCGGCAGATATCCTGTGCAGACAGAGACGTATCGTACGTGTTTTTTTTTTAAACACATGAGAAAGGGTTATTACGAAGACTAACATCGAGGACGATCTTCGAGGTTGGCAAGTGTATCCCTATCAACAACATTGACCAAGCACCTGTCTTTGAAAACGCTTTTGAATGAACAGTGAGCACCTAATACCGAGGTCGATTCCGAGTCGAGTCGAGTCTCCAAAATCATCGGTTGGTTGAACACGACCAACCAGTCTCGTCTTCAAAATAGCTATCCAACCTGATAGTCATCGTTGCATGGACATTACGGATTCGAAATGTCCTTTCACCGTACAGATAGGATTCACACATCGACGTATATTACGCTCCTTACAAGCCAAGCGATACACCGGAGGCCAGTCAAGGAGGAGTTGAGAGAGTCATGAGTTGCTCCCACAGAGGATCCGACCTCGTGACCCCATCAGGCGGAACCCCCTAGCTCCCAGGGACCCTATTGTTTATAGCGACTCGGAGTGTGCGGGGATTCAACGAGGGGGGGCCCCTCCCGAAGACCCAGTGCTGTCTTCACTCTTCGGCTGTAGACACTCTTCGGTATGCCCGATGCTTGCTATTGTTTCCTTCGCGGTCCTCATTGTCTTTCGGCCTCCTTGCGCCCATAACCTCGGCATTTCGCTAGCAGGGATTCTCGGGGATTATCGCGTCAGGAAAATAGTCCGCCCGTGCACATCCGTATGGATTCACTCGTTGATATAAACCGTCTGTACTCCTCCTCCACCTGCTACCACGTCATTTATATACAATTGTAATCCAAAGCCCAATTATGACCAAGTAATTGCTCAATCTGTATAAAACGCTGGTCGGTTAAATTGAACTGGACTGTTGGAGAGACCAGTATACAGCGGAATAAAAATGCCTGGTTGAAGAATTCTTCACGTCCTTAGCTACCTTTTCACCAGAATCAACCGCCATCAGAAAAAGTGCTGTATGTGCAGCGCTAATTAGCTTCCTCTTCTAGCAAATTGCCTGTGTCCATTCCACTTCCTTCCGCTTCTATAGCTATTGCGTTTGTCCAAGTTTTGCCGTTATGCTCAAGTCCAGTGATCTTCAAATGAAGACAATTAGGATGATTTTTTCCACGACACGGAGACATTGATCAAGACGCAAATATCGTATGAGCAGTGTCATCGATCGCTGAGCGCAGCTAGACCGGGAGAAAGAAAAGTGCAAAACGGGGCAAAAAGTCGTTTTACATCTGGTGGGGGGGACCACGATGATACGCTGTGATACTGCGCGATAAAGTGTACATGCACCAGGGGAGGCAAAAACGAAAGAACGGGAAGCGATGCGTGGACGCGGATGAACATCGGCGCCGTAATAACAGTGATTGGTGTTGCAAGGCCAGGTAAAGTATAGAAGGGCTACAGGGTGCTGCCCAGAGATGAGGAAGGAGAGACCAGAGAAAGAGAGGCAAAGATGTTTGTGGCGACGATATACAACTCCGTCTTCCTGCGTATTAGTATTTATGTAGGTACGTTGCGTTCCTCGAGGGGGGGTGGAAGGGGGGTTTCCAACACCGGGTAACGCCCTTTCCTCATCCCTACTCTTCGGCAATTGCCTCACTTATAAACTCTTGGGTGACCCAAGTACCACGTACGTATAAACCATGGACTGCCATCAACTTTTCAATCCTTCTGTTACCCGGCCGTGAACGTCCTGTGGACTTTCTTCCTCTTTTTGATCCTTTATTCGAGCGCAGGTGGCTTCACGATCCATCAGAAAATACGTTGCAGCAGCAAAGAGAGAAAGAGAGAGAGGGGAGGGAGAGGACGAAGAGAAGGAAAAGGGAGGGAAGTTATCGGCCGGGAGTTCAGCGTGCGATGAACACGCGAAGACACCACGCTCGCGCACGCGGCCACGTCCTCTAATGACAACGTAGATGTGGATCAACGTAATGATGATGGCCGGTCTTGTCTCGCTTTTGCATGCGATCTATAACCCTTTTTTTTTTTTTTGGTTTCATTCTCGAAACGCGTACCGGGCGTACTTGCTCTCGACGCGTCCGAGTGCATCCGTGCGTAAATTCCTCTTGGGAGGATCGCATTGCAAGGTGCCCCCGGGCAAGCGATTGAGGCAGCGATCGATTGCTGGTCCCGGAATGTGGGCGCAGCTGATAAAATCTCCGCAGGTTCATCAAACGTTTAGGAGATTCGTTGGCCGTGGTCGTATAGGTATGTTTAGAGGATGTACAGTTCTGAGACTGGAAAGATCAAAGGTACGGCAAGATCTGATGAAACGCCGGATTGGCACCGGCTCTAAGCCGGATATCGCCGTGTCGAAGAGAAATTTCTAACTGACAACCTGATATCTGGCAAAAAGACGTCATGATCTACCTAAGGATACAACGTATGGCACAATTGAGCCAGGTAAACTCAAACAAACCCAAACCATCGAGTTTACTTCAATGTTGAATAGAATTCATTCATTGATAAAGTAGCAGCCGGGTGATTAGAAAACGTGCAGTCACTCCAGATACTATTAGAATCTGTTGTTCTTTTTTAGTTACATTTTACTTTGGAAAAAACAATATAAAATTAAAAAGAAATTCGGTAAAATTCATTGCTTGAAGAAATCCAAATTGAATCAGCTCTCTTCTTATAGAAATCGTCAAGGTTAGAGATTACTACACTTTTTGATTCTCCAATTACCATTCCTGATTCTCCTCTCCCTATATCTCAACCGGAATAAAAAGATCCCCGGATCGTCGTCATTCCGGCAAGATGGTCAACATGCTCCAACGATCCACAAAGAAGGTGACTGAGTTTCGACATTTCGAAACGTATCGTACACCACGAAAACGCCATCCGTCCGAGTCCAATTACATCAGCATTTGTGTCGCGAATCCAATCAGTTTCTTTCCGGGGATAGAATCTTTCGGTTGGAAAAAGCTTTGGGGCGATTGAAGGGTCCATGAGTGGCAGGGGTTCTCGGGGAAGATGTTTGGCGTTGAAGCCAAAGGATGGCCTGGATGTTTCTCGGAAATCGGTATCTACCCAAGAACCGTCAGCACCCGTGGAAGAAAAGAAAGGAAGGAAGGAAGGAAGGAAAGAAGGACGGAAGGGTGAGGTAGGCGATGAAGAAAAAGGAGGAATGATGAAAACGGCGAAAGAGCCAGGAAGAGGGCGAATGGGGTAGACGATGCAGCGTTGCAGACGCACGCGCCGGGGGCAACCAGGAGGCTCTTCTCTCGCGCGCGCTCTGTAATCACTCCTTGGATAGCCAGTCAAGAAAGAGGGAGACCGAGTCAGGCAGATGAATATTGGCGGGATGGAGATGACCAATGGAGTACACACATGAGCTTGGATCGAAATCTTTCGCGGTCTCTACAAGGATCTCTACACACGTATAAATATGCATCAACACTGTATAAGCGAGCCATTCTTCCATTGGGTGAGGAGAAGGACTGGAGGATGGAAAGGGGGCTCTGGATCACGTATACAATTACTGTGTTGGAAGAGGAGGGGGGAGGGGACGATAGTCAGCAGCGAGATACGAGAATATGTGAGCTCAGCATCGAGCCTCATCGCAGGAGGGAAGAAGACAGGCAGGGAGGAAGGAAGGGAGGAAGGGAGGTAGGAAGGGAGGAAGGGAGGAAGGAAGGGAGGAAGGGAGGAATATGCCCAGCCAAGCACGCGAGTGCATACTAATTCACCCCCACGGGAGCATTGGATATTGCGATTATGTTGGTTGTACGCGTATGTGATCATGATGATGCCCCGTACTCTACAGACGCGTCCAAAGTGCGCTATTCGCATGCCGAGCCCGTTGCGGCATACTCGGAGGAGAACGGCTGCGTGTGCGTTTCTTGACGTGTCCGTACTACACCCTGGCGAAAATACCACTCGGAGATGCCTCCACACATCTGCGTAATTGTCCCCGCCGGCGGCATTTGAACGCGCCGAGAGGAACCTCCGCCCTCCGCCGGACACGGTAAAGTCTCGTACAGTTCGATCCAAAAATGTAATCGGTAACGAAGAGAGAGAGAGAGAGATCGTATCGGGAATCAAAGGGATCGAGGTGATGACATCAGCATGGAAAATTAGGGGTTATCGAATGGGTGATATTTTAGGAATCGGAGCATCGAGTTTTTTGGGTTTAGAGAGGGTGGATGGAATTTTAATGGCGATGCAGAAATTGCTGGAGTTTCATTGATTTTACTCTTTGATTAGGACGTCGATACGGTGACGTTCACGAAGCATGAGTTACCGATCTAGATCGTTGATTTTTTGTCAACATTCGAAATTGGCAGGAAATGTGAAAAATGATTTATCAGAAACCGGAAGTTGATTGGATGTCAGTATAAACTTCCTATGTAAAGGGTTTCTATTGATTCCTCATAGAGACTTGACTACCAGAGAATTCCTGATGAATTTCTGATCTTTTCGACGACGATTTTTCGATCGATTTCAGCGCACGAAATTCTCGAGAGAAAAATATGTGCACGGAGGAGTCTCGCTACGGTCGGAGAAAGTTTGGGCCCCGGATCGCCCCGGGTGACCGTAATGATCGGCGTGCGCGTTGCGTGATTTATTTTTGGAAACTATACGAGATCTCGCGGTAAATCGTTCTCGCTGTTTCAGGGGCCTCTTTAGATAAGCACCAGCGAGGGTTGGGTAGAGCGAGAGCGGAACGCGTTCGAGTGCGTGGGCACGTCGTATGCGAGAACAGAGTAGAGGAGAAGAGAGGAAAGATAAAGGTAGTAAAAGAGAGAAAGAGCTAAGTAGAGGGGAGGTGGGGAGGGAGGAGGAGTGAGTAAAAAATCCCGGTCTCGATTTGTGCCCGGAAGGAACGTCTAGGACGAGAACCCAAAAAACACTCCACTTTGCGAATTTTTATTTCGTCCTTCTTACACGTCCGTCTTCTTTTCACTGTGAGAACCGGAGCATTGTCTTCTTCGTTCCAGCACAATGCCGGCCGACTCTCATTATATATACGCACTCCGCAGCCTGGATAAGACGACGCATATCCCGAGGAAACAGAAAATAAATTGGGCCTCCCGAGGCATTCTGCCTATTTGGAATGAGACGAGCGAGTAGAATCCAAACAAACCCAAACAAACACAAAAAGACTCGAAAAAATCCAAACAAACACAAAAAGACTCGAACAAACCCAAAAAAACCCAAACAAACACAAAAAACTCGAACGAACCCAAACAAACCTAAACAAACTCAAATAAACCCAAACTCGCTTTTGCCAGCTGAGCAAATTCCAAAGTCTTAAATTTTTCAACAGTCATCTATAAAACATACGAAAGAAATCGTCCAAATGACCAATCTTAAAAACTTCAAAAAAAAACAAACCCAAACAAAAAACTAACTTGTACATAATAAACCAACGATTATACATAATTGTCCCCTGAGCACGAGAACCTTCTCAAACGTTTCTCTCAAATTTCGCTGAATTCCTATGAAATATGCAAAAATGATTGAATGAAGGAAAGCTCTTCGACTTTTGGGACTCAAGCGAGCGTTTAGACATTTGGTTCTTCGTGAGCGTGATCGAGAAATCGCTCGGGGGTCTTTTCTCTCTTTTCTCGTCGAAACCCCCCTCCCTCCCTTCTCCCTTCCAGTTCCTATAATCCTCCACTCTGTCTTCATGTCTCTCGAAAGAGCATACCTCAAAACGAAAGAAGCTCATCTCACGCTATGTTCCATTTGGTTCATATGGCAGTTTTGCTCCCTCTTTCTGTCTCTTTCGGTGGTGACGCCACGAGAGTTCGAATCCCATGAATAACGGGGTGCCTACGCGATCCGTTTCATTCGCTAGGAGAGATTTTCCTTGGGCGAATGTGAATCTCAAACTGCACGATCTTTCCACGTGTCTTTAAACACTCGAATAGGTATTGTAAGAATCACCGGGTAAGAAAACACCTCGACTCCGTGTACCGACTATGTACAACACGATCTAGACGACTGGCGTCCAAATCGTGTTACACCGAGAGAACACGTATGATGTGTCTGTTCGATTTCGCCAGGGATTTGCACACGGCAGAACAAACTCTCCCCCCCTCTACCCCTCCCTTTTCCTCCACCAAAACCCTGGCGTTTCTAAGTCATGTTTTACTCGAAGCGTCTACGATTTTTCATCGCGCTTCTGTCTCGAAAGAACACACACGGTGTGCGCCAACATTGGGAATTATCGGCGAGGATCAGAGAACTCCAACATCGCGCACATCGTCGTCCATTATCCAGCTTATCTCAGGGTAGAATGTACGTTTTGTAAAATCGAATGGTTTACGTCTAGTTTGCACGATTCAGTCGACTTGTGGTTCTTTTAATGGCTTTGTATCTAATGTCCATATCGAAGCAGCTTTTGCTTGGAGATAGGAGCTAATTATGGATTTTTGAAGATGTAGGAATGATAATGAACTGCTAATAATAGGGTCGTTAAGACAGGTCGTGGTCATCTTTTGATGAGGAGGATCTTCCATTTGGGGTTGATTAACGTAAATGTAAGTGGTATTTTCCCAAAATGGCATTTATGTTATGGTAAATGCCATTTAATGTTACAAAAATGTCGCATTTTGGGAAAATGGGATATTTTTGTAACATTTAACTTTTTTTAATTGGGATATTTTTTTGTTTTAGGAAATTGGGAAATTTTTTGTTTCAGGAAATTGGGAAATTTTTTGTTTCAGCAAATTGGGAAATTTTTTGTTTTAGGAAATTGGGAAATTTTTAAGGCTTTAATTTTTCGCTGATTTTTTTACAAATCGTTAGCTGATATCTCCAGGGCACTCCTAAATGTCCTAGCCAATGAAAATATGCATAGCTCGATAAGTAACAACGCCAAATCAATGTCCAGAAGGTGATCCATTCCTCTGTACATTTCAAGACGTGAGGATCGACATGGGCCACAAAAAAAAAAGTTTTTTCCGTGATTTGTTTCGTTTCGTTATTTTTGGTTCACAGTTCTATCCGTGGTTGTCATGCACGTAGGCCTTAGAGGCAGCTTCGCGTTACGTTTGCTCTCTATGGGAAAGTCAGTTCTCGAGTATCCGTATGATCTCCGAAAGCACTACGGCGAACTCGTGCCCCGGCTTTTGTATAGAGAGCAGCATACGCGCGCGAGTAGCAATAAATCTCTGGCACACTCGAGGTGGAGAGACGTCCGTACGTTTTTCTCCAGCAACCGCTGCCGTTCTTGCCAAGCAATGTGTGAAAATATGTGCAAATGTATGCGCGTGTATGCGCCGGAGGAAACGCGAGCGCAAACACGGTTTTCATTTTTTTTTCACTCGAAACACGGCTTATGACAATGTCTTCGTTTCTGTTCTCCAAACACTACATTGCCAACCTGGAGAACAGTGAAATCCCATTTTTTGTTTGTTTTTTATTTTTTTTTATTTTTCGTGCATCTCTGTCGTTTGGTTGCATACAATACGAATCAGAAGTTTCGAAGAGCCAATGGAAACGACTCAGCTGATCCTACGAATAAAGATGTCATTCACTTTCTCCTTTGCACGGGAGCACCGACGATCCGTGTAATACATCGTGTGAAATAATATGCATAGATAAATCACCGAGTGTCGCGCGTTTTGCGCAACTTCGAAACACCGATTCATTCCCCATCTATACCTTTGCCAACGATTCGTCCTCGATTAATTAAAACGTCATGTTTTGTTCCATAAACATCCCGGGGAGAGTATGTGTGCACACTGGAAAGATTCGTGTACGTTTCGCGATTGTATATCATAGCCATCGAAGCTTAGATTTCGTTGCGATGATAATCCCGATACGGTTTCTGATGAAACGATAAAATTCAATAAAAATTTGACAGTGGTTTAGTATCGATTTATTTATGTTACTTTTTTTTATGAAATGTGAAGGAAGAATGGTAAAATATTTGCAAATTGAAATAATAATTGTTCGATTATTGAGAACGTTCGAATCAACGTGGAAGATCAAATCGATAGTCCAGGATTATGGATTAGAAGAACATTTATTATTAGAGAACTGCTGGTCGAATTTTAATTGCGTTTTTATCGGTTTTAGATTTTTTGACGTTTTTGTATATTTAATTAACGGATAGGTTTGAAATTTGATACATTTAATCAGTGTAATAGCAGTTTAGTCGTAAGACACTGTTTTTAATGATTTCCTTCGTTAATTAGTAATATTGATGATTTCACCTTTTTTCAAAAGATTAAATAAAGAATTCCAGATTTTTTAAATCATTGATAAAAGATAACGAAATATAGTAAGAATAATCTTGAGACAACATTACGTATTTTACGACAAAATCTATTTTGCTACACTTGTTATAATTCAACTCGACCGTACTTGCAGCAATTTTCGCGTATTATTTTACATATTTAAACCAAGGTCTTGCAAAACTGCGTTTTCGTAGAGCACTTGGTCGTGAGGAAAAGGAAGGTATGACGACATTATGACATTTTCCAGTAGCAGCACAATCCTAAAAGTGAACGTAGCTTGGACATTATTTACTTGAAGAATTTATCAGTTATTACGATCGCTACAAACTGGTACGAAGTAACCCAACGCGGTTATCATTATTTTTTGTCATGGTTTCCTTTTTCACGTATTTGTTGTTTGATACGTCCATAACGCTACTGCGGTAAGTAGCAGTGCTGGTGAACACGATAAAATCCTCTGGTCATGCGATAAAGTAGGGACAAGCACACCTTGCAATTTCATAGATGGCGAAGTGCATTATAATCCAAGAGAGAGAAGAGAGAGAGAAAGAGAGGGAGAAAAATTGAGGTGTGGAGGGATTAAGGGGGGGGAAGGTAAAAATCAGAAAGAGAGAACGAGAAATCTCTATAGAGACTAGAGAAATAGAGAAAAAGATAGAAATGATACTGAACCAATTTCAAGCATGTTCTCCAGTTGGGTCTTTCGACCTAGGAGCAAACGAGGGTTCGGGTCAATGGTAGGATAGATCAGACTGCACGCGTATACCTGTAGATTGGATCGTCCGAGGATTTTCTCGTATATCGTAGGTAAGGCACGCGAAGAGAACGGTGCATCAGCGAGGGGGTCAAAGCGAGATGATGCAGCTCGGTCGTGGACTCGTTGCCACAGCAGCGAACCCAATTAGAACGTGGTGTAACGCTTGGTAAGATTTCTCACTAGGTGACGTTATTAATTGCCGAAGTATATTAAAAGAGAAATTTAAAAAAAAGAAAAAACAAAAAGATCGTAAGGTAGTGAATAAGGAAGGCGTGTGAGGAAGGGCCACGCATTCGAAGATTGAAAGCTCCAGTTTCTCTAACTTTCGTCACTGGGGTTGGGTAGGAAACACGAATTTCAATTGACCAGAAAGCTCAAAATTTCGAAACTACAAATTTCCTAAAGGTCATCACGCCAGCAAAAGCACGAAACTTGTTTGGGTTTGTTTAGTTTTAGTTTTATAGTCAAGGCTCTTTGTAAAAAATCTAGTTTTGGTAAAAATTAAATAATTTTTTTGATCATGAATCCCTTGGTCCGATTCACTTCAAATCTACACACTGTATAGTTCATAACGTTATCTGTATACTAAATTATTTTTTGTACGTTTGTCCATTTGTTTATAACAAATAAATAGTTATTTTTGTCGGGTATCGATTGTTTTCCATGATTTTTCAATTTGTTAATATTGGAGTTTACAAACAATACAAAATGTAAAAAAGAATATCAACTTCATTTTTTGTTAATTGCTAACCAACATTATTAAATAAATAAAAATCTAAAAATATTGATTATACGTGTACCTGACCCTTAATAACCGGGTCAGAAAACAATATTGAAAATCTACCTATTTCCGAGACTCAAACATATGAGAACCCCTCAAACTCAAAAATAGATAAAAAAGATTTAAAAAAACTGAAGAAAGAAAAAATGGCATTATGAATATCCGAGACAGTGTGCATCAAACGAGGAGTTGCATTTCTGATCCCTGTCTGGTCTTTGCCTGAACCTACTCGAGTTACCCCTGGTCAAACTAGGGAAACCATTAATCGTAAAATCCTCCCTACCCAGGTAACCATAAGAACCAGGAATCATCCGTACATCGTACTATCCGCTTACAGTACGTATAACGATGTCAGGAATGGATCGGAAGTAACAAGAGTGGGTATCAGGACCTGATGGTCTCGAATATACAACCGGGTCTTCTATCTCGGACATTTGAACCCTGCGTTAGAATCAGCTTAGGCCTAAAAACTAAAAACGTATTCAGTACTGTGTCGAGTTTGAGGATGCTTCTGTTTGTTCGATACGAGACGTTGCAAGCCAGCTCTACTTCCAGCTCTGGGTCTTTTGAGACCCATGAGCGTATGGCTCCAGTTGTGGAGTTGGCTAGCTAGATCCTAACGTGAGTAGCTAACGATGCCCATTAGAGTTGCATGAGCCGTGTACCACGATGTGGGATGTATGTCTTACAAGCATGTATGTCATCTACATATATGTATACTATTACGCAGGGAATAGTCCGATGCAATGGTGAGGTTGTTTCTCGAGTACACATATACCTGACTGATCGGAAAGAGTACCATACCTCATGCAGATCGGCTATTCGTCTTGGCCTATCCTCCAGTTTGTCAGCCGAATCGATTCGATAAAGATACCAGCTGTCTATGACGGTCCGGCTGAGCTCATTGGCTAGCTTCCATGACCAATACAAAACCGTGTAAGTTCTTTTCTGTCTAATAGCCATGTGATACGGTACGGTATGTCCAAGTGGATATACACCAGCCAATATATCGAGCCGGGTTTCGGCGCACACGATTAAACTCCATTGGGGAAGAAGCCGAGTGGCGACGTTTCGAGCTGAATGTCCCCTTCGATGGACGTGACGAAGCGAGATGGACTACAGGCAGGAAGAGGATGATGGCAACCCTCTTCAAAAGGCAAAAGGTTCGTTTACGAGCGTTTCTACACGGGAGTGGACGCGCTCTCTTCAGCTTCCCGTCTTCTCGGATAGACGTCTCCAAGTCATCCGAGATGGAAAGCGAGGAGGAAAAAAAAAAGAAGAGAGAAGTGGATTGGAAGTCTTTAACGAGTAGACGATGATTGGAGGAACGTTTTACCATCGGTCCTGTCTTTCACTTAGCGATGAAAGGATTCGATGGACAACCATGGTACATGGAAGACAGAAAGTATTCTTATTTTCTCGATGAACACGAGGAATCCTAGATATCGCTGTTATATAATTGGGAGAGCATTAATTGGAGGAATTCTTCCATGGTAACTTCCAACGATGAGAAAATTTGAGTTGACGCAGGGAGAGACTTTCTGCTGTTCCTAACCGACAGCGGTGAAACGGGTTGTAGCTCCGCGCTTGATGCTGATCTTTCACGTCAAGCTGCGTTTGCCCGGAGCCACTAGTTGGATGGGCGATCGTCGTGGAACCTCCAGAGACGTTTATACAAATAACTGGAATACTGGAGGAAGGTCCTTCGACTCGGAAAATGCTTGAGTGACACACGTGAATAAAGCAAAAGTCATCGTAATATCTCCCAATAAACCCAAACAAACCCAAACGTTTTCAGTTGTTATCTCTGACGTATGAAATCCATTGACTTCCACATACTTCTTCGTGTCATCGTTTGATAATCATTACGAAAAATCCATCGTCCTATTGTTTAACAACTTCGAGTTTCCCCGAGAACATTATTCCTCGTTGAATATTTCCACAGCAATTACACAAATTCAATTGTTATATTCTTCTAATGGATTCCATCTAAGTCCGTACAATGAACGTGAAAAAAAAAAAATTGTGGCTTTTGTGGGACGGGGAACCTCTGATCGTGCCCCACCCAAGAAATTTCTCTTCCACGCTTCTAACCCAGTGACCCTCGGTATGCCGTATCCCTCCCTGAGATACCAGTCCGCGCCGAAGAATCATTATATTATTTTGCAACATTCCACTCTCCCTCGTCGGCGTGCCCAGTGCTCGATTCGACCTTTATCGCGGTCTCTCAGTGTCCGTACTAGCTATTACACTCCACTAATAAAAAAACACTAAAATAAAAAATAAAAAATTTTTTTTTAACTCAGGAATACGACGAAAATATACATATCTAAATATCTGAATATAAATATAACGTATGCTAAAGGAGCTAGTCAGCAATGGGACGTGGTCTGACTCTTTACCTGTATTTCGGACGTTACGTCCTTTAGTCACCAAGGCGTTCCAGCAAAGTATACAGTTTCGTCGGGTGCACGGTTCCATTACTTTCTAGCTAAAGGTTATCTGTCGGGTTCATTTTTACCCAAGTACCTAGATCACATTCGTTACACGTAATAACCAAAAAGAAAAAAAAAAAAGAAAAAAAAAGGACTTCCTTGGGAATCAGAGGTCAACCGATTTTCCGTTCTATCGAACGATTCCTAGGTGACAGGTTGGAATAACGATTCTACTCTTCATATGAAAAAGACTTCCGTGTCTACTTGGGCTACGTAATGGCGTCGTTGACGCTCGTTGAGATCGCGCAACTCGAATGCGAAAATTGATCTCGGTGGGATTCGCAAATGAAGAAAACGAAAAATCGTCATGACACGGCGTGTGGGAGTGCCTTGGGACATACACACGTAAATTCTACAGTCAGACGCCGCGGTACATCACAGCGGAGGGATTTAACGGAGAACTCTCGTTTCCAAGCGTGTGCATACACGAAACTGTTTCTACTCGAGACTCTATAATCGTATCTTTCCAATAGTACCAGATGTGACGCAAGAAGAGCGAAAAACGAGGTGTAGAGAGAGAGAGAGAGAAAGAGAGAAAGAGAGAGAGTCTACGGCAACCCAGATCTGTCACTGGTAACACGACGCGATCGTTCGCTCCAATACATTGAAAATCCAAAGAAGTAAGGCCGAAATAATCCTGCTTTTTCACTCGCACTTACGCCCTTTTCACTCCAACCGATTTTAAGATTCCCCGAGGGAGGAGGATCATAGATTTATTTCTACGTGTATAGACACAGAGATTGCTCAGAAGACATTGGACTTCGATATTTCTCATAATCTCCAGTCAACATTATGTAAACCGACATTTATCGACAATCGCCTTTAGATAACAGCTAAGGACTTACATTTAAAGGTCATACAGTCGGGTCCCTTAAATTAACGATTTCGTTGAGAAACGATAATCGATTGAGGAAGTCGTATCATGGACGTACATAGAAGTTACGTTTTTGGTTAGTGTAGTAAAAAGAAATCCATTATTTTTTGGAGTCGACCAATCATAATAGTATCGCAAAAGTTCGTTTGGTACGAAATCTCATCTTTCTGGGGCTATTCAGTGTAACCCCTGGACTGAAACCATCTATTGGAAAAAATCATGGATTTTTTTTTACTACCCATGATTGAAAGGGTTCAAAAAAATTTTTACCACTTTGGGTGACCATGAGTTTTTTGAGCTTCTTGGGAGAACATTTTCCACCCGAAAAGAATATCATTTGTAATTCAAAATTTTATTAAATGTATAAAAATAAAAGCTCGATTCTCGTTAGAGATTGACGATCAGGAAATTCTAAATACGAGACAGATCGGAACGAATTTTTTTTTAAGCATTTTATAATTGGGAATAAAACAATCAAAAATGATTTTTACCAGCGTTTCGTAAACGAAATTCAATAACCTTAGTTCTGCTAATCTCGAGGAAAAGCTTTGATTTTTTTGTCAAAATATTGAATTTTTGAAACGAGTTTTTTTTTAAATCTTTTTAAGGGCATAAAGAATTTTTTTTTTGCTCGATTGTAAAAATGGACGTTGCAGAATCATTGAGGGCTTCGAGATAGTCACCCTGTATATATTTGCTCACCGGGAAAATAAAACAATAGAATAGGGGAAGGGTAAAGATCGATGCAAGCAAAAGAGACCCGACGACGATTCATCAGCACTTCAGCATGCATACAGCTGTGAAAGAGGACCGTACGATATTAGAGTATATCCCTGAGAGAAAATCGCTGAGCTCCGAGCGATATAATAGACGATATAATTTCGCGTCTCGGTGGGCTCCCATCTTTGGTACGATGGAAAGAGTCTGTTATAGCGAGTGGAGAGAGAAGAGCAATCATCTTCACCTAGATGCTACGAGGATATTCCTACCGAGAACCCGATCACCACCATCGCATTTCGCAATCCCTTTGCATCCTTTATATGATAACGAGACATATATATGGGGTGTCCAATCTTGATGCCACAGTCCAATTGTGCAAATTAACCCCTAATGGTCACACGGGGTATAATAGACCCCACGCCGAAAACTTGTCGATATTTCCACTCTACTTGATTTATTGACGTAAATCTTACACGAGTATTCTATTTCATATGTTTTTCAAGTAATACAATCGTTTTTTCTTTCGTTTCAAAATTTTTATATGGTGGAAAAAACGATGAAAAAAAAGAACAAAAAACCCCAATTTTCAACGAAAAATTCATGTGCATTTTGATTTTTGCGATACGGCAAAAAAACCTACGTTGTGTTATTTTTGAAATAGTATAATTTCGAGAAAAAAATATAATTTTCATGAACAGCAATAATAAGCGCAAGACAACTGACGCCGTTTTGATTATCGCCAAAATAGTGGCGATATTTAATAAATTAAATAGTGGCGACATTTTTTTAATTTGGCAACCGAATGTTGATGGCTTCCTGATTTTTATATTTAAGCTCGCATACAAAAAAACCGTTGATTATCATAATTTTGGGTTGGAAAAAACGAGCCAATATTTCATGAAGAAAGGTGAAAGAGGGAGATGAAAAGAGGGGGGGATGGTGCACGGCGTCGTTCAAGCCGAAGATCCTAGCAGCGATAAAATACGAAAGAAAGTATCAAGGGACCTCGCCGCCTTGAAAGGTAACAGCGAACGGGAGAGCATCGAGTGTAATTAAGCATCGACCTATAACGAGCCATAATTAGTCATAGGCCTAACGAGCAAGGGGATAAAGATTTGTCGATAGGATTCACCGATATCCCTGAAGATGAAAAGACACCCACGCGGGACTCCTGAGACTCGCTATATTGGGAATTTCCAAAAATGATAAAAAAAAAATGGCAACCAAAAAAAAAAAGAATTTCGTACTTCGTTTTGAAGTCCGGAAAAAATAGTGAAACCTGGTAGGTTCGTTCAATTATATCCATCAGCCAAGCAAACTAGTTTCCGTTGACACACATTGTCGAAAAAAAAAAAAATGGGAATCGAGAAAGGCGCGAAAAAAAAAGATCGAAAAACACGTCGATCGATTAATGATCTTACCGGGAATAGAAAGAATCCGGTATCACGAATATACGAATGAACCGAGAAATTAACAAGAATCGAACGGCCGATTAATGTTTTTTTTTTTTTTACTTCGATTCCAATGAAAGTCAGATTTTTTTTTCTTTCATTCGAGGCAGAGATCGTACGATTGTACGTGGAAGTCGCACACGCGAGTTACCACTCCGTGTAATCCTCGTTCCGCCGCGTGTGTACCCCGGATGTAAGGCCCGAGTGAAGTACTGTAAAACTGTATTTACATATACCGAGTGATCCACTAAAATCTAACCCCTTCGGAGACACCAGTGAATATTCACTCCAAACAGGAAATTAAATACGAAATTCGAATGGTTTGTCAACGTTTACGTTTTTTGGTAGCAAGTTGTTTTTTTTCGAATAGAGACATTATAACCTGATTTTACAGAAGGTTCCACTTTTTTTTTTAATCAAAACCATTTTTAATTAGCCATAAATGTGGAACGTGATAAAATAAAATAAAATAAATAAACAAAATAAAATAAAATAACTAAACAAAATAAAATAAAAGAAAATAAAATAAATAAACAAAATAAAATAAAAAATACACATTCTTCTAAAAAATATAAAAAATCATTGTTTTCTAATTTAATTCGTACTTTAAATAATCTTCAATTGATTAATTATGCACAAATAGTTGAAAACTTATTACAACACAATATACATTTTTTTAACTGGATATTTAATATAACGTGGTCTTATTTATGACAAATCAATTTTCTTTTTTTACCGATTGGAGAAAAATTTGCCGAATTCGTCACTCACCCTGTATATACTTAAAAAATCATTAAAAATTTTCTCGCTTTAGCAGAATTCACCGGATTGGTCAGTCACCCTGTATATTCGAACCGTAGACATCGAAGTGTTCGTACTCGCGTGGTATAGAAGCGTGGCTCGCGGTAGCCGTTAAAGAGAGTGTGGCTGAGAAGTAGAGGTGAAATCGCCCCGGAGCACGTGGCTTCTGGGCTAATTAACGGTGCACCGGTGTGAGTAGGTACGCACGCGGCTCCACTTTGTCCGAACGATATATAGAGCCGATGACCACAGCACGCGCGCGGGCGCGAGTCTCGCTGATGTACCGATCCTCGATCTATCAGGAATAACGAAGATTCCGCCCGGAGACTCGGTAAAATCCGGAATCCACGATCGACGTGATGTGCGTGCGTTTCATGATTTTTTTCCTTCTCTCTCTCTTTCTCTTTCTCTCTTTTTCTTCCTTCTCTTCCGTTTCTCACGTGTGCACATTGGATTATCGATTAATCAGGCAAGCTTTCTAAATACTCCAAGAGCTGCGTATAAAACCCAACGAAACGAGTCACGACTAATTAAACGGTTAGGATTCAAATGTACGCCTCCAAATTTACGAGATGTCCTGGCAACACGTATACCGCGTGGTTAAGGTAATCAGCGTCAATTTCTAGCCTCTAGTCGGCCTCGTTTGTATCGCTACCGAATTGCAAAAAAAAAAAAAAAAAATATTAAACGACGATTGAGGAAACAGTGGAATTCGAAACTCGGATATATACGGGGTGTCCCACGTAAGAATGTCAATAGTGAGATGGATAGTTGGGCTTGGAATTCTGAGTTGATTGATACAAGCATGTATGGTTCCTGGATCAACCCCTTAATTGTTAGTAATTTTTATAGACAGCTTACCCTGAAGATAAATCCACAATTTGGTTCGCATTGAACTCTACATTTTTAGGGGAAAATGTCGAAAAAATATTTTAGAAAGGTTTTTCGCAGTTTCCCAGTCTAATTTTGCACTTTCAGCAAAATTTTGGAAATATTCGTAATCAGCGGAAAATTTCTGATTAAATAGATCCTTTTAAGAGTTTAAAAAAGGAAAAAAATATTTTTGGGCTTTCCCGGCCAGTTTTCCAGAATCTCAAAAATCACGATATTTCAAAAGGTCGTAGAGTAGGCTTCTTCTATGCGATAGAGATTCATTTGGTGAGTTTGGAAAAGGTTTTTG
>JAPYZJ010003796.1:0-15277 GCA_030522765.1 Ophioninae sp. B BG-2022a | reverse complement strand
TTTGCATATTTATGACGTATCTAAGCTACTTTTTTGTTTTCCAAATGAAAACTGCACGGAATTCGAAGATAAATGTCACCCATGTGACATAAAGGTTACCCATCTGAAAAGAAGGGAAAGATGACTAGACTGTTCAGTCTAGTCATCTTGTCTGCAATTTGATAACTAATAAACAAATGACTAAATAAAAATAAAAATATTTGTTTTATTTGATGTACTTCAAAATAAATTGCCTCAGAAAAAACTATGGCCATCTGTCCTCGAATTACCCTGAGCTATTTGCTGTTGTAGAGGAATTTCGTATGCACAATATATTTTTTTTATAGTCTGCCGAATTCACAGTGGAAATATAATTGTTTTTTCATAATGTTCCAGATTTCCCCGCAAATGTAATCCATGGCGAAAATAGGCTTCATATATTTTGAAGTGGACTTGTGAAAGCACTGAGGAATATATATTTTTCTAAGCGAAAAAATCTCTCCGTGAAACCTTAAACAAATACATACTAGTATCTTTATAATTGTCACTCTGTATATTTAATCGATTTTTTATACATACATACATATACGTATATATCATTTGACGCGTATGTGTGTTTATTATCAGCCAGCATTCTTCGCAACAATACGTATAGAATGATGAAGCACCAGCCATATATATATATATGCATAATAGGGAGAGCAAAAATTGGCACGAGGGGCATGGCAGCGTCGCGTGGCTCTGCCATCTGTAGCGGGCATATATGCGCCCACGTTGCATCGATACCTCTATCGTGCGCAATTTCCTCGATTCGTGCGTATACCGCCCTATCGAAATATCTCACTCGCGCACGCGTGTAAACCCGAAAAAATATTCATCATGCATTATTCATTGGTACTTTGACTACATACAATTTTTTCGAAATTCATTTAACAATACATTATTCATGATCGTGTGCGATGTCGAGAGACGTACCCAAAATAGAACCAGGTCCGAATGACGCCTGTAACACGGATGGATAAGTCTAAAAAATTCACGCTGATTTTTTAACACGCAAAAAAACAATGTCCATTTTTTTAATTTTTGGTTTTAGCTGGAAACGGCAAACTGTGTTCGATAAAAAAAGCATGTTTTATGTCATAGTAGCATACCCATATAAAAAATAATAATCGATAAAAAAAAATTATTGATATCATTGTTATTCCTTTTTTATTGGCGATTCAGAAATAACAAATAAAATTGTAATCATTCATTAATCCTCTAACAGCTCCAAGTTGGTGATACACATTTTTGTTTCGAAACTTACAAATTTTTCCGAGTCGAGTCGCAATTAGATTCGTTGCTCAGATCCAAACAAACTTTTATCCCGGAGTAATTTATCGCACAGTGAAACCCGCGTCAAAATCAATCTACTGGTCTCGAAAATTACCCAGAGCAGGCATGCCGCTTCCGCTCACCAGAAACTTTATTTAATACTGTAATACAGACGTTGACGTATGCAAAAGGGAACTTTGCGAAGGTATATATGGAAGGTGCGATGAGGTGAACGAGCTCGACAAAGCGAGCGTGACCGTCCTCCCTCTCCTCTTCTCCCCACGACCCTAACCCAACCCTTCGCGCCGCTATATATTTGTATACGTGATTGTACGTGAATAAATAGACGGTGGCTAATAAATTCGTCGGACTTTTCGAGCGTGCGATGCAAAACGGGTGCAGCATTGTGATACACCGAAAACTCCATTGGGTTCATGTAGCTTTTCGCGGAAATTCGCATGGCGATGTATCGGGTGACCGGAGCCGAGAAGAACCAAAAAGTTTCGCCCGATTGAACTTTCGAGACCGGAAGTGTACCCATTGATAATGTTTTCGATAAGATCTCAATAATATTTTCAGCTTGTAAATATATACGTGCGAAATGACAAAAAAAAATGAAGTTCCGACCGAAATCTATGAAGGGCAGAAGTGTACTATTATTTAGAGCCCACACACACGAGCAGACAATCGTTTCGTATGTACTCCGCCGGATGTACGGAAGATTGATTCGCCGCTCGATCGAACACGCTTTTGCTATTCGAATGGAGATTTTTTTATGCGCCGGTCAAATCTTTCCTGGCTCTTGCCGGAGCGAGACGAAAACCGAAAACATAACATTTTTACTATCTCGCTGAAATTGATTGGAAATATATTCTATAGGGATACGACTGTTGGTCCCACATCCATCTAGATTTTATCTAACCCGGAAAAACCATTTTCGTGTTTAAAAGTTTTCCGAAGCGAGAGTTTTCATGCGATCGAGTTCTGGAAAATTCGTGTTCAGCGGGCAATTTTGCATTAACGAGATTATCGAGAACTTGGTTGAACTGCTAAATCAAAAGTTCTTCTTACCAGAGAAATTATCAGCGTTGAGACCAATGGACAATAAAAAAAAACCTGTTTCGAAAGAAAAAACCATTTTGAATACAAAACTACTTGAAAAAAATATTTCTCGTATTTTCATACCGCCTAGATGTGAGTATATTAGTTACAACTTAGAGAATTTAGATCGCAAGACGAGTTTACTAAAATTAATTTGATAAATTTATCGTATTTATAAAATACATCATCTAGAGATACCTCCACACATCAAGAATATCCAGAGGCCGAGACATGCGTATAAAAATCTACCAAAATAATCACACTTTTTTTTCAATTTGAAATCCCTTTTTGCACCTCTTTAATTTTACGCTTTAAGATGATTTTCTGAAAGCAATTAAAAAAAAAAGATTAAAAATCACTATCCTTCCAATAAATGCAGTAAAATAGAGGTTCGATGTTTCACTCTCAAATCCCACGGGATGAAGCTGCAATCGTTCGTATCTACTGGACAGCAAGGGCATTTGTCGAGTACGCGAGCAGTGGATGTGTCTCCGCCCTAACTACGGCGATATTAGAGTTCATCGCGTGGCATTAGTGGAATCGATTTCTCTCTCTTCCGCCGCCCCCCCCCCCTCCATCACAATTTGTTCCTCACTCTCTCGTTCTCCAGGAGCATCGTTCATGGATAAATAACGTGTTGGGCATAAACGCAGTATCGAGAGTGTGTTTTCCATCGAATTATAGGGATTACGATAATTATATGTTTCGGTGCCTGTACGAGAAAGTCACTGTATACTCGTCTGATTACACATCGAGAACGAGCTCCGGTGTGTGCGTTCGTGAACGAGAACGTCGAATAGCGTACACGTGAGAATGGAGAGATTACTACGATTCGTTCGTTGAGGATGGAATCACGTAGAGGGAAAGCCAAAAGAGGGAGGGGATTCGTGAGAGAAGCCCATTCATTCAAGATTCTGGATTACGTATCGGTGCTCGAGATAACGAACTAACGAGACGTATTTGCCGGAAGTGTACACTCTGTGATAACTATACCAATTGTCCTTAGTCCTTCGCCTCCTTCCAACGATGAATTTTCCGAACGTGCTCTTCCCTAATCTCGAGGATTTTCCTCACAGACAAAACACAATTAGGAACAGTAACTGGAGAACATCGAACGGGGGGTGAGTGTGGAAGAGAGAGGGTCAGGGGGGGGGGGGGGGGGGGGGAAGAACTCTTTTGACGTCGATGCACATTTGTCTGCAATAAAGTTGGACCCCTTTGACACCAGCATATAAGGACTTTTGAGTTGAAAGGCTCGAGTGCCGAATTCCGTCAATTTTCCACTTGATAGTTAACAGTTCGATTGATTGCCGAGTGCTAAACGTTTTGATTCGAATCAAAGCTTATTCGAGAAATAGAGGTCGAACGATGAAAATTTCACGAATCCTCGGTAGATTAAAGTGTCATAGTGTATGACGTAAAATATTGGTTGAATGAGCGGTGGATAGCACGTAGCGAAAACGTGAAAATGGATAGCATAGATTGACGAATGGAAAAGAATAACCAAATCAAAGTAGAGAATTTAAAAAAAAATAAAACATGAATAAAAATCGTATAACGAAGGATTTAATCTATGGCAAATCGAATGACAGCGATAAAAATGAATTTTTAAGGAATACAGTAGTATGACTGGACAATATTAATGATAATAAATCAAACTAAGAGCTACATCAATAAAATCAATAATAACATTGATATGAGAATAATATCAAGCAGTAGTAGTGATAATGAAAATGCAATAATATTAATACAATAATAATAATAATGAAGCAAAAATAATTTACATAGCTCGTACCGTAACCGTGCAAGAGACAATGCAATAGAGGTATTCATTTCGTGCTCTAGGACCACTAAAGGCACCTTGCACAAGCGTGCCACAGAGGAAGAGTGGGGGAAACGGTAAAACGCCTCTTATTACGTATTCCACAAGTTCGCACTTCGCAAAGTGTCCTTCCGTACGTATGTGCAATGTACAACCATTTTTCGCGAATGTGTACAAGTGCCTTTAATCATATACGTACACATATGCACATGCATGCGCGGAAAATAAGTGACATGTACAATTTGGAACACGAATACACGAATAACCGTTCTGAAACATCATAAACCATTTGTGCCTGGTTCCACATCTTGGCAGGCTTTTTCCCAATATATCATATGCTTTTTAATACGTGTCCGTAAATACCCAAAGGTTTTCACAGCTTTCCTGCCCACATTTATCCCTTTCTCCTGCCCTCGAGACTTTTCTATCTTTGGGAATAAACCATCTATGTAGCCATCTATGTACCCATATTTATATCCATACATCTACCTATACGTAGACTTCGCTATCAATCCATTTGCTCAATCTGTAAATTTAGCTATCTATCTGTCGATTTATTGATCTGCCAATTCATCTAAATATATATTTACTCTACCTAGATGCTGATACACTTTTGCTATTGGTATTTAAAGTATAATCAGTCAATGCCTCTATTTGATGCGTAGCGTTTTATTTTTTTTTGCATAATACTTTATTAGCGATGTATAGTATAGTGCAAAATGAGTACCTAGCCTCCAGATGTAGGAAAAGCAACCATTTTTCATTTCTTTAGCAAATGAAACGTGTCCATGAATGCGATTAGCAAATGAACGACGTGTCGATCCACCGCTCCCCAGCTAGTAGTGACGCATTTATCAGCAGCCTGACATAACTTTGGACCAAGTGGCTATTGAAGTCCTCCATTCAATGCAACAACAGATCTGATCAGAAAACCATTCGCGCACGCGTGTACACATACATGTACGCTAGTGTGTCATCTGAAAGAGTATGGAACAACGCCAAGTAGCCGAAAAAGAGAAAGGGGTTTGCGAGAGCTCGTCGGAAATGACACCGGGTTGTATCCATGCGCGCAAGGCATTTCGCGCTATGCGAGTGTGCCCGACCGTAAACATTGATCGTATATACGATACACATCAATGTCTAATGACACACCACGGTGGTGCGAAATTTCGGACAAAGCGGTGTGCGGTATCTCGCCGCGCAACACGCCGGTGGCCACCCTCGGGCGAACTCTCGAACGCGTCCGAACCGTACCGTGCCATATCCGGTCAACGAGGAGCTTTAACATGTTGTAACAAATTGATGCAATCAAGGACGTCCGAGTATCACGCTGGTTTCATCCATACGTGTGCCCATACGTGAGCGCATAAATAAATACCTTCGTACCGTGGCGAGAGTGAACCGGAGGTGAGAGGAGGAACAATCCGGACTGCAGTTCGAGTCACATTTGCGTCATACGTACGTACACACGTATGCGCCGTGGGCACCAGTTTAAATAGGCTGGGCACGGTTACCGATCGACAATACGAGAGCTGTCCTGCGTCAACCGCGAACATGAACCTGCGTGACGTTTACCCAGACGTGCCCTTCCGCGACAGCGGGACTGCGTAAACCTCAATGGACTCTGGTCCCGATGCACGAAAGCTCTTGATCTACCCAGTGCGATCAACATCACCTCACTGAAGGTAGTATCTCAATTGTCAGTGTCTCACGAAGAAACGTCGTACAAAGTGCCATCATAGTTCTACAGTTCTTGATATGCTTTAACGATAGTTCCATCAATTTTGCAGTCGAAACCGTATTTTGAAAAAATTAGATGCTAACTTCCCAAAACTAAGTATCCCCCGTGTAACCGTGCGAAGACAGGGTTGGAGAAAATGATGAAGGATCGGTGTCCTTACTCTGCGCTAGGTCGGATGACCGCTTTAGGATGCACAAATGAGAAATATTTGTCTTCACGGTGTTACAGGTCAGAAAGTCGGTTGTTAGGTCAAATATTAATTTTTGAACTGTATCGTTTTACGGATGGTGATTTTGAAAAAAACTCTAGCATATGTTATTGTAAAAAAACAGAGTTATCATAAAAATGTGTAATATTGTTGTTATGAAAAAGGTATGTTTACATTATTGTTTTTAAAAACCTATTACAAACGTATTAAGAATAATTATGAAACCATGGATCTGAAAAGATAATTTTTTTTCAGTTTGCTTATGTTATTTTAGGCAACATTATAACTACGTATGGGAGTATAGTACAAAAATTGACTTGAATTTATCGAAGAGCCATCCCGTTAAAAAGAAAACGAATTTCCTCAGATTAAATATGACGGATCCACAAACGGTCACCACCCATTTCAGTACTCGTCACTCACCGATCGCAGCTTTACCGCGATCCGTCAAAACGGTGCTTACATTTACGCGTGAATCATACATCCCCGTTTTACCTCTCCTGAATTATTCATCGGGCTTTTTTTAACGCCTACGAGCGCACGCATCGGTTTCATTCGGCATTTTCGCTCGTATTTTTGGGATTTTTAAATCTCTGATGTTATTTGGAGAAAAAAGAAGTAACGCGGGACGCGTCATGGAAAAGGCGGAAAAAAGAAGTGCAAATCGAAGGGGGGTAGGATTTGTAAGCGGTCTTCTGTTCGGTTTGGGGTATCCGGGAATATCGAGACCGAGCGAGGCCCTCAAAGCGTTAAAACAACAGACTTGTACGTACGTGATACAAAGAAGGCTTCAACTGAACGGAACCTCCATAGACCCTTCCCTCCCCCCCCTTCCCTCCCTCCCTCTCTCTCTCTCTCATTCTCTGTTTTTCTTCTTTTTCTTCCTTTAGCATCGTTTTCAAACTTTTTGCCCCGCATTGCTCGCCGTACCATGACGAGCCACGTATGTTCTTCCACCCCTCGTTGATCGCTCTCGACTTGTCGCTCTTTTCTTTTTTCTTTTTACTTCCATATTCCTCTGTAAACCCGAGCCCATGATATCATCGTAATTTCGGATAAGAGATCGTTTCACTGTTTTGTGGATAAATCTTATCAATTTTTTCGTATTAGTTTGGTGATTTTGGATACAGGGTGATCTACAAAATTGAATACTTTCAAACGCCGTTCCTCTAATATATACGAGCTGAGACAAAAAAGCAATATCCAAAGGGACAATTGAGATGCTTTCTATAAATACTTATTCGAATAAGTCCCGAGTAGGTTATGCGATCTTTTTAGTTGCCGAGAAAAATTATTTCCCTTTTTTTATTTGGTTTCCTCTAGTTCTTTTTACTTATGCTATCAACTGTTTATTTATAAATAAATCCATGGTAAAATAAAACAATAATGACGAAGCGAATGCTAACTTTAATATCGACAATTTTTATCAGAAGTTCAAAGAATAGATCCAGCTAGAAATATATGCACGTACCAATATAAATTATTTTTAAAAATCCTATCCTACCGAAAAGTTCGAAAATAAGTGAAAAAAAAACGTTGTTTTTTTACAACAATTAAAACGATCGTGGTTCATACATGCGAGAGTTTCCGACGGATGATACGAGGCATCTACATTTATCCTTGAATGCCACTTTTGGACCGTCATATACATGTATATATCTACACAATCCAGGACTGTAACTGGATATGGCCCGTGTATAAACTCCGAGGATTCACTCGGCGTAATGGAGTCTCCGTGTTATTTCAAGATGCGGATGCTTTTGCTCGCCCATCCCGTCTTTTCCTTTCGTTGCTTCTATACGCACGACTCCCAAACGCCGTGCGAGAAACCTCCATCGAATTTTACGAGTTTCGAATGACCGAAATGTCGAACGAGGTTCCTTTCAAGTTCACTACGATAATTCCCATTTGTTTTGCTCATCAATGTGATCAAACGATTTCTTGACACTTATTTTGTTTTGCAATGAATTTTTGTTATGCAATTTTATTCTCCGTCAAAAATAATGCTCGAAGAGGCATTTTCTAGTTGACTTTTGGTCTCCGGTGAGACCTCGTGGGCTCCGGGTCGGTGCTCCAGCGAGACTCTTAATTACAGCGTGAAGAGTAGTCAAAGGGGCCTCGAGGTTTTGAGTACGCACTCACGTTGGTACGTAGCTGGTATACAGGTGCAGACGAGGAGTGCACGCGAGCTCCTTGTAGGAACTTCCGTCGGTCTTTTGTACACATCCGTTTGATAAAGATGTTGCGGACGAGGGGTTGTCAGGAAACTTCATCTGATCTAGGTGCTCCCACGATTACCAATCTATTTATGTGGGTAGGCCAAATATGATGGATGAGAGAACGTGCCCACCAAAAAAATTCGTGCAAAACATTTACGTTGCCCCAATCGCGATCCAGACTTTCTTTCTCCAAAGTGAATGTTTTTTTCGTGTTTTTTTTTTAAATAGATATTCGTCTGTGACTTCAGATAACAACTGACGCTTTCATACAACGCAACCTTGATGGAAGACTGGCATAACGTTGACGGCATTGAAATTTGTCCCTCAACGGTTCGTATGAAAAATCTAGTTGCACACGATTTTGTCAAAGAGACTATACGTCATTGGATAGACGATAAAACTGGAAAAGTTCGAGTGGGCGCATCGCTGGCTGGTCTAATGACCCAAACTGGAATCCTCAGAGTTGGTGAGATATCCAATGTAATCCTTTCCTCCCAGAGAGAGGAAAGAGTGAGAGAAAATGAGAGAGAAGTCAGAGAAATCATAGAAAAGTAGATTTCGATGTTCCACCGTTAAAACTTTTCCATTATCCGGATATAAAAATTCTCTCGATAAATTGCCTCTATTAATTTCTTTTCTCTTCCCGGCAGTAGGTTTCTACGCCGACACGACATCATAAATACCCACCACCGATCGTTTACACGAGAAAACTCGAAGAATCACTCAAGCCGCGTTTAAATCTTGCTGTTGGAACTCTTCGGGCAAAAGTACATAAATTTATAGACGGGATATTTGGGTTTGTCGAGTGGGAGGAATTTAACGGGATCATTATCCCTCTTCGAGTTGACAGGGGATGAATTTTATTACTTTTATTGTGGGGAGAGTGCGTTGTTCGAACCAGGTTACATGACTCGCGACTATATTATCCCTGTTCGTTTATACTATGAGCATTCATGAACGACAGTAAAATGAACTTTTTCCCGGGACTTAATTCCAGAAGAGACGCGTGTGACGTGAAATATCTGGAATTTCTAGGAAGTGATGAACCAAGAAAGAGAGAGGGAGACAAATGGAGGAGGGTCTGCTTTTTCGAAATGGGAGCCTTCCACCTTGGCTTTGAAATTATTTTGGGAATATGGAGAGTTCTCTCTCGCTCTCTCTTCTTCTCTCCTCTGGCTCAGCCATCGTTTCATTTCTCGTCGGAAGTTTCCGACAGAGAAATGCATGGACCCCTCACGTGAGTCCATACAAGCGAGACGATTTTCACAGGGCTCGTGAGAGACGAGATATCACAACAAGGAAAACAAGAGCTCTTTTAATCCTCGTGTCCATCCCCAAGGGACGTTTACCATCATCAAATTGGCTCTTCCGGAATTAAGAACAAAAACATGCCTGTTGTGCAAAAATCTTTCGCATCTCTCGCACTGTCTAATTTCTCACATAATTCTTTCCTATTTCCAAAATTCATCTTGACCCCCATAGAATACGCGACGCCCAAATTTGGGCGTCGCGTGCCAAACTCGTCGCAGGAGTGAAGCAACATTAAATTGATGGACTTTGGCGTAAAGTTTGACTTTGGCAAAGCCGTAGTGAGAACTGAAAACGAAGAGAAACAACAACAAAATAACTTTATAAAAACCACCAGCGATGGTCGAGTTTCTTAATTGCACGTTTTGTCGTCAATGTCAAATTCACCGCAACAGAATATTATGATGTCCATCCATTCGTCCCCTATACGTCGATAAACTCGCACAAGGGCGGAATACTCGAGAGAAAATCGACGAGATCGTACTCGATCGAGAGGAGAGACTGCGTAGACTAGCGAGGACGATCAATCATGCTCGGACGAAGACGACTCTTTGTACAAATGCATGGAATCCATGGGGAAACGTCTCAGGGATAAATGTTCCAGCAACGGAACATCACTCTCTCTCTCTCTCTCTCTCTCTCTCCATCTCTCTCTTTCTCTCTTGTATGTGTACAGTGTAGAAACTGCGTGTACGATTTCTCTTCGCATATCGAGGGTAAACTGAGCTTCTTGCCAAACCGATTCCTCGAGACGAAGTCGAGTCGAAGTGATCGATGCAGTTTGCGATCCGACTCGCAACCGAGCAAGGTATATATCGCGTGTGTAACGACGAAATCGAACGAGCATGCGACACGGATTATTCGCATGAAACATTTCTGGACACAAATAGATATATGTGTGCAATGACAGGGTTTGTATGAAAACCGTACGTTTAACCTTCGATATTCTGACTTCGTAGAAATTCATTTCATTGTTCATCATTTAATTCGTCACTTAAGTGTACTGATGTTTCTTGGATAAACGCAAGTGCCATTCTGAATTTTTGCAATTTTGTGCAAAGGTTTTTACGAAAACTTTATCGGTAAAAGTTTAATGGTAATGGGTGGGATGAAGATGCAACAGGATTGCAGGAAAACGTGGGAACCTTAATAGGATTTAAAATAGATGTAGGCATTACGCGCATCACGATGAATGAGACCGTAATTAATAAAATACAGTCAAGCATTCCTCGACAAAAATATATATAATTTTTTACGATTAAAAAGTTTACGGAATAGTTGAAATATTTACAGACAAAAAGGAAGAATATTGTTTAAAAATCGGGAACATTGAAAAAATTCTGAAAAAATTTCTAGCGACCTCGTATAAACTTACGCAACTTTTTACATTTTTTATAGTTTCTCTCAAACCCTATAGTTTTTAAATTACCTAGCATTTTCCAAAATTCTCTATTTTTATCACAAATGAAATAACTTTGCGAAAAAAGATCGTACGAAACAAAAAAAAAAACAAAAATAGAGCTTGAGCTTCCCTATTCAAGTTTATCATAGATAAAAATGACAAAAAAATTCCACAAGTTATGCGTCCAATTCTGAATCCTCAAAAAATAGCCAAAAATCGGTTCCATACAAAAGTGTGCATCGGCTCGAAAAAAATCAAAGAATATTTTGGAAAAGTAAAACAATGCTGAAGAATTTGGCTTTTTTCAAATGCCATTCGTCAATTGTGGTTATCTTTCTTTTTGATGGAGCTATCTAACTTCTAGTGCGTCCAGGAATATCGATTGATAAATTAAATCTCTTGAGCAGCAATACATATATATATATAAAGATCGTCCATTACGCACTGGAGCACCTAAGGATCGCGATCTAACAAGGCGACTGGTGTTAATCCCGAAGATTACGACGATCGCGCGGTGATCTGCTTTCAAGTGCAGAAATCTCCGAGTTCCATCTAACCGGATCGCCTCCCCGTTAATTACAGTTGAGGCTGTACCGTCGCGCGGGCAAACTTTCCGTGATCGGTTGCGGCTAATCGTTGCGGCATTCGAAACACCTTGCGCCGCGAGAAACCCGCGGAACGATCTTAACACATATCCCGGGAATGCTAAGGACACGTTCTCGGGGTAGGAAGCACCAGCTGTGCAGGTCGAGATTCGTTAGAGCGATGCGTGCATACAGACGTGTACGAAGATGATTAGATAATCGCAGAATTGTTTGGAGGAGAAGATAATTTCGTGTCAAAAATGTTATTTGTTGAACTTTTCGAGGTTCATTTATATTAATTAAAGGGAATATATATCATTGTATAAAATTTACTTGGATCTCAAATGAGTGTTCAGAAAAGGATGATCTCACTATAGAACTGTACTTTCCTGAACGTTTTGAGATTTTATTACTTTTTTTTGCGAGCATTTCGTTATTTTTATTTCTCTTGTATCTTTCAAGCTAATTTTTTCAATACTTTCCAAAGTTTTATGAGAAAAGCAAGGAAGAAAATATTTGAGGTAGAATAACGTTAAACGTAAGCTCATATGAAATTTTATGTGAATCCGTGTATTACAAAGATGATTGTAAATAAAAAGAAAATGAATTCTCGTATGTGAATTTCATAAAAGTTGATCTGAATCAAAGTGAATTTCTCGTTCACTTGAACGAGGTGCTATCTTCCGATTTGACAGCATTGCTGAGCATACGATAGACCCAAGCCCGATACAATTTTATTGAAACTTAATCGTTCCTGTTATTACGCCCGACGATTTGTTTTGCTCGTTGGAATACGAAACGGACATCGCTGCTTCTCTTGTTCGGCGTTGCGAACCTCATGAGGCAATTGTCTTCACATCGCCAACGCGCATTCTCTGCGATCGTCCATTGTTCTCGGGCACTGACGGTTTGTTTCAATCCAATAAATCGTAACCGTAACGACGGTCCAATAAACTATGACAATTTCGTAATAGGTTCGTGAAAGACACTTTTAACAGACTCAGTGCCACAAGTATATCATTTCATCAAAAAAACGTTTTTCAAAATTAATACGTCAGATTTGTTTCTAAATCAAGCTAAAAAAAAACTTTTTTTTTATCGAGAATCGAGTGTTTCCCCATAGCTTACTATTTTCATAATTCCCAAAAATTCAACAAACTATGCAGTCGTACGAAAGTTTTACTATTGTAGTAAAATTACATTTATTTATCTCATCAAGGTCACCCCGTGGTTAAATTTCATTACCTTCACTTAACAATTAACATGTCCAAGTGTTAATATATTATTAAATTATCTATTTGTAAAAGTAAATATCTACGACAAGAACCACACTCATAAAACCACGATTTCCCGATTATGAATTAGCTTTTATCTCGACAGTCCGTCCAGAAATATCTCAACGAAAACCCTAAAAGACTTCAAACGAAAATTTGAGCATTCCTCATTCTCAAAAACGTTCAGCTCTTCTTCCCAA
Organism: Ophioninae sp. B BG-2022a; assembly: GCA_030522765.1. Lineage (NCBI taxonomy): Eukaryota > Metazoa > Arthropoda > Insecta > Hymenoptera > Ichneumonidae > Ophioninae sp. B BG-2022a. Next base: position 2,125 of record JAPYZJ010003796.1, on the reverse strand, counting down.
TTATTTGTCCTAATAAAGGGAAATAAAAAAGTAGACTGATCGAACGATCGTTGGTCGGAAGGTTGAAGACGCTGCGAGCGAATGGCACGCTTGTCCCAAATTGGGCCACTGTCACTAACTGGGCCAGTCACCTTGGATGCGATATTCGATGCTGCATCATCAGAGGGCGCGCAGTCCCTCATCAAGAGCTGCGGTACTTCATCAACGAAGACACGTATATTCATGCGTGTCTGGAATGAATTTTCTATACCTATACGAGGAACGTTGTATGCTAGTAATAACCATGTACGGTTAGCTACAACGAGCATGAATTCGTGGATGCGCCAAATGAGGCAAATTTTCGATGGCGCGAGGGCTCAGAGGGGGAGGTTTCGTTCCTCGCTTTACAATGGCGATACCCGTGTCCGCTTTAGCGTCCCAGGGGAGTTAGCACGACCGTCAGACTCGCTTGGTACTACGAAATAATGAGGGAGGAAAACGGCCAGAGAGAGAGAGGGGGAGGAGGCTGCTCCCGCGGGCGAGTACGAGCGAGCAGAGCACGAAACAAGTGCGACACTCATGAACGTATATTTGAACGTGCACATGTGCACGAGCCTGTAGGAGCAATGTCGATTTTGTACCAATTTCGAGGTAAGGGACGCTGGAGTGAGATGAGAATGGAGGAAACCTGGAGAAAATTTAGGAGACGTGTGTGCAATGGACACTTTGGGTCCAGACCTTTCGCCCTATTTGGATACAAATTCACACCGGACGTGGGGAAATATGATCTTGGATTCCGAGATTCTGTAAGAGTACAACTTAATTGAATTTTAATATTCTGCAATTAAATTAATGAAAATGTTGAAAGTCATCGTTGAAACAATAATTGATAGCTTTTAATGAAATACGTGGGTACGTTTAAAAAAGTGATTCACGATATTGAATGGAACTTATCGTTTTTTTTTATCTATTTCATGAAATACTGTCAAACATATCTTTCTTCTCCTTCGTTTTATCTTGGTGAAGAATATGAATCATTTCGTAAATTACTGTATTTATTTATCATTTATTTCATAAAAAAATATGAATAATTACTCAATTAATTTTCTTGCTTTCGTTCGTAGATCTACTTGTATAAACAAATTATGTAAATATACACATATGGGATTCGATTATATTTATACATACACATACATAAATAGAGTACCTATATCGTCGCCGGACACAATCATACAAACGATCGTCGCGTGCGAATCGTCTGGTATTCCGGACGTAACTTGTTACACCGTACCTCAAGAGTATACTCTACGTGTGAGTCTCAGGAGACTACGTCGGATGCTGCAAGCAGCCAAGATCTGCGATGCTGTGTAGCTATTCACCGTTTCCCCCTCCTGCCCATTCTATCTGACACTCTACATTGTACCATCTCTTTCGTATATTCTACCGATGCCTATGCACGAAAAGACCGGAATTTTATCTTTAAGTCATTTCAAACATTCCGTATCTTTTACATGATTTATTTACAATTAATTTATTCTTTCAAAATAAGCAAGATAATCGGACTTTAAACCATGAACAACTTTACTAGAATTATGTAAAAATAATTCAGCCCTATGGTATAAATAAGATAATAATCGTATTTGATCCTTCCACATACGTTTCTTTTACCAAAACCTGTTCGCAGATCATCCCACAACCTCCTGTTCGAAGCCTAAAATAGATCAGTACCTAATTATCCCAACAATTATCATCAATTATTTTAAACGATTGTGGGAAAGCATAGTCCTGTCATATCTTGCAGTTTATCAGGAAAAGCAACGAAAAGTGAGGATATACGTGTACGTACGTACAGTCAATTCACTCCAAATCTACAAAGTGAATAAACAGATATCCGGATCTCATTTACGTGTTTCTGACTGGCGGGAATGCTTTTGCGTCTCGCGTGTACCCTGGATACGAGAACGTTTCGGTTACGATGGCCGTGGCGGCGGTCGAGTGAAATTGCAAGCCGGGACATCAATCCAAGAACATTGCAACCGCGCCGCAAACTATAGGGTAGACCGAGGCGAATCGGATCACAGGGCGAATCGGATCAAAATAAGAAATCGGTTGATAATTCAAATTTTGCATTGATATATAACGCACT
>JAPYZJ010003795.1:0-15279 GCA_030522765.1 Ophioninae sp. B BG-2022a | reverse complement strand
TTTTCTCTGATGTACAGGCAATTTCACCGATGAAGGTACAGATATTGCAAATAAAACATCCATCTTTGAAAAAGTGCCACAAAATGTGAGTTTAAAAGTGAAAATCTTTAACAGCCCATACGTCTTATTCTTCTCTTACTTTTAGTGATGCTCTTTAGCTTTGTTTCTGCCACATTTAGTCGGTACTATGATATTTACCTTTTCCGCTATTGCAAGGAGAGTTTTGCTGTATGTCTTTGGTCTTAGAGATGCTGATGTTGAATATAAATACACCTTAAACACTTATATAGCTGAATCTATCTTTACTTTTGCCTTTTTGCTGTATCTTGTCTTGAAAGCACAAATAAATGGTTTTCAGACATCCCTTTCATAGTAACTCTGATCTTTTATGGCGTAGATCTTGGCTGCAGTGCGTAGCAAAAATTGTCAAGCACTTTGTTAACTTTTTTGCCCAACACTTCGCTAAAAATTTGCACAATTTTAACAACAAAAAAATGAACCTTAATTTGAATATAAAGTTTTTTAAATATATCTAGAGTTTATCGAAAATTTTGCAAGCATTAAAACAATTATGTTTCAGCAAATTGATGTTTAAAGTATTTTAAGACTAAAAATCTTTTTTTGTACAAAACTAAATATTAGACACTTTGTAGTTTTTAATCATGTGAATCTTGTTGCGAGTTTATATTCTATTGAAAGTTTTGCATCTGTAAAGTTTTATTTACAACAGTGCAAAATTGTGTATTCCATGAACCTATTTTATCGCATGTATTGTTTTTTTGCAAATCTTTTGATATGGTTTATTAGCAGAAATAATTAGCACAGAGTGTCTGAAGATTGCAGAATTTTAATTTTCTTTTTTCCTGCTACTTTTGTCAAAATTTTACTTGTAAATTTCTTTAAATAGAAATTTTAAAGCAGCCCAAATGTCTCATAATGTTCAAACACTTAGCGATGTTATTAAGATTGTACTAGGACCTTATCCGCTCAGTGTTATTACATTTTTCTTTTGTGCTACTGCAATCAGATACTTGCTGTATGCCTTTCGTTTAAAGGATGCTGTTATGAGATTTGACTACATCTCAACAGCCTATATAGTCGAATCTATCATTACATTTATCCTCCTTGTTGTATCCAGCTGTGATAGTACTAAAGAATATTTTGTTAATTTCCCTATCATAGAGGATCTTATCATTTACAGCGTAACTCTTGATATATTTTTGAATCTAATGCTTTTTGCCTGTAAAATAACAAAATTGCTAACAAAAGAAATACTTATATTTGAGGTGTATATCATCATAGCCAAGCTTCGAATTTGCAAAGCATTGGACTTTCCTACTTTTTTATTTTTATTAGCAGCCGTGACTGTAGTAATATTCAGCATTTTGCATTTTTTCTCTAACAAAGATAATGCAAGAGCTATATATAATCCTGATCATTAAACTTTTCAAATTTTTGTTTTAATTGTTATTACTGATCTTAAAATTTTGATTTAAAATTGTCATGACTAATTTTTACATAAATTCTTTTTTTTTCAACAAAACAAAAAATTTATCAGTCTTTAGCAACGATTTACAATTTTTTACTTTTTTTCTTTATAATTTTAATAAGATTTTTCATATTTTGCAATGTTGATTAAATCTAAAATGTTTGTGACATACATTACTAAAATTTTTAGTTTATGTTTTAAGGTAATTTACCCTGATATGGAAATCCCTAAAATCATATGTTTGAATTTTGAGGAATATCTGACCTCTGAAGAGATAATCCTGTGTGTCATTAATTTTGCTTTTTTTCTGTTGATCTTGCTGTATGCCTCTATTATGTTATTCAAATATTTTTTGTACTTAGTTTATCCGATTGAAGAAGAAGTAGACCAAAAAGCTGTTTCTAACACTAGAATCTTGGAGACTGTAGCTTCTCAGATAGTATTTCTCGTTGTTTTTTTCGAACTACATTTGAAAGCTTCTACAATATTGATAAAAACACTGCAAAAACTCACCTTTTATAGCCTCTCTGTAGATTTTGTTATTAATTTTATCATTTTGTTTGGGCATCCGAGATTTCTTTTGTCAATTTTTTGGCTTCTGTTTGAAATTCACCTTTTTTTGCTAAAAATTTGCATTTGGAATCTGTATACTTTTGATACTTATGAGGTTGCTGTACTGATAGAAATTCCCATTTTATTTTATTGTTGCTATGATTTATTTTGGAAGAAAGAAAACCCAAATTTTCCAGTTTTGGAATAAAAATATTAAGAAGCTTTTGTCATAAATTCAGTTTCCTTTGACGCCTAAGCTACAATCTCTGAATTGTAAAATCATTAATGATTTTATATGCAAACTAAAAGATGCTGATCAATCATATTTTATTGAAGTAAATTTACTCTGATGATTATTTCAGTCTTAAAATTTTAAAAATTTAATCTGGGGAATGTCAAATAGCATATTTGATTTATCGGAGAACATTGTCCCTAAACTTCTTAGCTTGACCATCGTAGGGCTTTTCCTGTGCTATGTGATAATTATAGGTGCTAGATTTTTGCTAACTGCATATGTGTTTACTGAGAGAGGCAAATTAAGAAGTCTTCCCGTCAAAGCCAAAATTGCTGAGATTATTGTTTCCCTAATCTTGCTTACTGCAGACTTCCTATCTGGCTCCCATCTTAAAGATCATCCGCTGGTCACAATCTTGCAAAATATCGTTTACTACACGTTTCTTGTCGATTTCCTCATCTTCTTTATTGATTTATTAGTCTTTCTCTTTCGTATTAATAACGTACGTCTTCAAGGTTCAATATTTGTAATTGTTCTTTTAATTGATTTTTATCTTTTATTGGTAAAACTTTTCATATCTCAGACCCTTCCTAACTATACATTTTTGTATTTGCCAATGATTGTTATTATGATTTGCATATGTTATGTTAAATTTATTATTAAAAAAGAGATAACAGTTGTATTAAGCAAACGCTAATCCAGAAATAAACAGGTTTAAAAGATCTATTTTAAAAACTATTTTATTTGATTTTTAAGTAGATTCCTAAGTTTTTGCTTCAAACTTGAAAATTTTGTAATTCTTGTCCAAAATCTAACAGGACAATCATAAAATAGTTTATCGCCAATAGTATTTAATAAATGACTAGTAATTTTATCTTAAACTTTGTTTTACATATTTGTATGCTTGAACATGCTAAAGAATACACGCTTTAGGAATTTTTTATCTTTTCTTCAAGAAATTCTATTTTGTTCCCTGAAGAAGCACTTCTTATTTTACTGCATCATCTTGAGAGAGTTTAAGCAAAAGCCTTTCAAGTTAAAGGTCAGAGATGCCTCACAATATTCTGATCATCAATAAAATAAATATTTCAAATTCTTTGCATGAAATTTAAAAGATAAAAATTTTAAATATAAATTTGCAAAAAACTGCCTCGCTATGAGTCTCTTTCAGGAATTTACTAAAAACAGCTCTTTTCCAGACCTGGAAATTAAGACTGTTTTTAACTTGGCCTTGATATTCTTCTTTACGCTGTATGCAGTATCGATCCTGTTTAAACATTGTTTTTATGCATATTTCTTCGTCAGAGGAAGCATGCTGGCCAAGGCTATTTCCTACAGCAAAATTGCTGAATTTTGCATCTCATACTTTCTTTTTGTCATTCTTGTTGTGAAGCACTTGCTTGCAATCACCACTGGCCTGGCTCAGGTTTTCCAACTTTTTATTCTTTATAGTCTTGTTATTGATGTCATAATTTATGCAGCTGTGTTCCTCTATTGTCCTCAACAGCGCCAAGAAATAAAGCGGATCTTACTGTTTGAAGTCTATATCTATCTAATCAGGCTTTGTCTTTACGGAATGCCTTTATTGTACAGCAGTGGATTGCTGCTAGCCTTAGCTGCAATATTCCTTCTGATGTATAATTTATACATATTTTCATTTCAAGCAGAGGAAAAAATGCTCTGATTGTTGCCGAAGCAAGGCGCCAAAAGTATTAAAGCGACTGGTATAATTTGTATCTGCGGTAGATATTGTATCTTTTAATGTGTGATAAATCTTTTAACCAGAATATGATATAAATTGTGATATTGCGTGTATTTTGTAAACTGCTATTTTATTCTATGATAATTGTTTTGTAAGCTAATGTTTTAAAAGTAAAAGGCTAATGTTTTACAATGAAATATAAGGCTAATTTACATATCATTTAACCACATAACTAATTTTTAGAATTTTTCTTCATCAAAATTTTTATATTATAAAAATATTATTTCTTTCACACCCAATGACAGATACAATTTATTGCCAGCTAATTTTTAAGAGCCGCTCGATTGTTTCCAAGCACAAGCTCTATTATTTGTACGACAGAGGGAATTCAGCAACATTTTTCTACTCAGACATCGAGAAATGCTGGCTTGTGACTGTAAACAATGGGTTTATAAAGGTGGGAGACAGACTTCTTGCTTCGTCTGGGGAGAACACACACATCATCAATTACAAGACGGACATCTCATTTGGATCAGACACATTCTCATTCTTTAATTGTGCAGAGTCCAAGGGAATGGTAAAGATACTTGTAGACTATCTTTTGAAGGCAAAAGACAATAAGACGAAGATTGAGAAGGTTTTGAATATGATTCAGACAAACTGCGGGTCATACAAAGACTTCTATTTTGTTCTTGATTGCCTGAGGAGAACTCCGATATTCGGATATCGGTATGGGGAGCTGTCACTGAATATTGAGATTCTATTTAAGCTTATCGACATGAAGGAGAATCCCTCAAAATCGATAGTCGAATACGAGCTAGCGAATGGAATACAAGCTAGAGAGCTGGGAAAGTCATTTAATATAAATAAAATTTGGAAAGATGGGGAATTTGGAGTTACCACAGGCCGAATGCCGTGTGCCATGGACAACAAATGGTCAGATTGGCAAGTGTATGGCAGCATGGCCAGTGCTAGGAAGAATAGGCAAAAGCTGTTTCACTCAAGCAAGTCTGCCAGTATAGGATACCGAAAAGAGCCTGCTCCTGTGGTTACTAAGAGGAGCTCTAAGTATGTGAATCCCTATGTTGTAAAATCGTCAACGGAGGACTTTCAGTCTGACGACATTCTTGCAAGCGGAGACACAATGTCTTTGAGCAGTTCCAAAAGATTCAAAAGTGACAATTTTTGCAAATCGATCAGTTATGGCAGAATGTATGACAGTGGAGAGATGAGCTCTGTCTTAACTAGCACCAACTCGTGCCACGGGAGATCAAGTAGCATTATCATGGCCAATGGGGACAGTATGAATCTTAGTGTTGCAGAGTGTTTTTCATCTAGCAACTCAAATGCCGTACCTAAATATTTGAATAGCTCTCCTAAATGCTTCAGTAGTGCTGACCACCGAGTTGAGTCGTGCTATGGGGCATACAAGTATGGTAGTTGCCCAGGTTCAAGAATTATAAAGTATTCTAAACAGGCAAGAAAAATAAATTATAAGAATGAAGTATCAGATTCAGCTGAGATTTCTCGGAAGTTACAGTTAAAAGACGAAAGAGACGGGCCCAGTCCAGGCTCTCGGCGCACAAGTGGCAGGTCAACTGCCGAGGAGGACTCTTCGAACAACAGAACTGTCTCTGAGGAGGACTCCTCTGATGATGACTACACCTCGTCATCGATCACACACAACAACAATTCAGTAAAGAGAAAAGCTAGTCATGTTTTTACAAATAAAAGATATAAGCACTCATTTGAAGTAAACTTAGAACCTGTTGTGGAAGAAATATGCTCTCCAAACTCGATCGAGCCCCAGAACCCGGGGTTTCAAAGTGACAACGAACTTGAAAGGTCCTGCAAGAAGAAAATGCTGAAGTATCCGCGAAGTGCATCTACCGTCGAGGATGGGTTTCTCTGTGAGCGATACTGTCAGGCAAATCATGATATTAAAAAGAGAAATAGGCTTGTAAAAAACATTCCAAAGTCTGGTAATTGTAAAGTAAAAAGGTTGTGATCTGTGGTAAGTTTCATCGTCTGCTTTTGTGTAATAAATTCATTATATTTTGATTCTACTCTGTAATCTATAAATTATGTTAAAAATCATTATATAAGTATTTAATTTACACTGCTTATATACAACAAGTTATAACTTACAAAACATGACAAGTAGAAGAGTGCATAAAAAATCTTTAAATTTAATTTGAAGAATGGCATGACAGAATACCCAGATCAGTGCTCCTCACTAAAATATTCTACAACATTGAACGATTCGTCAAATTCTGCATAGTACCTCCATCCTAGGCACCAGTAAGACATATCGTTTGCTTTTTTAATGTTCAGGTACCCGTTCGTCTTGCACTTCTTCAAAAACTCATCCAAACTGAAGTTTTTGAAATATTTGCATTCTTTGATTTGTGATAGCTTCTGCTCCTCGAGATTATCATTCTCCAGCTGAATTAGGCAGAAAAGCATAAACAGCCGCTTTTCATCAAGAGAAACTGCTACTCTGCAATCCCCCTTTGGTGCTTCATCGTAGGTTTTTCTTAGGAAAATCTTCTGGCATGCGGAAATAGCACATATTTTAGAATCTGCTATTCCTACCATCTCTATCCCAAGTCTTTGCAAGTAACGCGAGGTGTACTCAAGTATCTCATTAAATCCCTCTTTGTTTAGCTCCAACAAGTCTGCCAACTCGAGCCTTGGCACCAGTCTTCCTTTTCTGTGGTTGTTTATCAAATGTCTAATCAGCTGTCCACAATATTCTTTTTTCATTTATGCCTCAGCCAAAAGCAGTTTTAAAGAAGACATGTATTTATTTTGTATTACAAATATCAGAAGAATTGCTGTTGAGCCAGCGATTACCAAATAAAAGCTTTATTTAAACTTGCTTTCTTCAAACTAGAAGAATTTATTATTTCTTAATCGTTTAAATATTTGCACTAAGAGGGCCAAGCAAAGAACAATAGCAGCAAAGCAATACCACCCATAAAAAAGATATAAAGTAGGCCAAACCACAATGCAGACTTTTAGAAGGAAAGCTAATACCTCGAAAAAGAGCCCATATTTAGTCTTTATCCACTCTGGACTGAAAAAAAGGATTGCAATGCTAATTGCTAGATCAATCACAATATTTGCAACAATAAAAATTTGCAATAGCTTGAAAAAGCTACTTGTAATTCCTAAGGAAAATCCTAACATTACAACTATCATTGTGCAACCTAGAATGATAAGCTCCGTGGTTTTGGCACTTTCTACCTCCCTTCCTAAACTATAATTATACTTCCTGATTGCCCTGTAGAAAAGCAGAATGTATTTGTATGAGACAACAGAGACAAACGAAAATATGGCAAGGAAAATAATCACATCATAGAAGCTCATGTGTGTTGTTATCAGAACCATTTCGTCCGCACCATTTCTTAAATAATCGTACATTAAAGGCAGTCATTTTTTAAAAATTTTATAGTCAAAAAAGTTTTGTTTTACATCGCATATTTTCACGTATTTTAAAAATTTTACCAAATAAATTCCTATTTTTTGGAAGCGATTTCCAAAAAAGATGACAGCATACAAATTTTGGCAGAGAAGTCAAACAAGGCCAATGAGAAAAATTAGAATGCTAAGGACTCCTAAACTGAACCTTGTTTCTTTGTTCTGTCCCACGGTAAGATCAAGATTATAAATAAAGAGGCTCATTTGAGCAAAGACATAAGTTACAGCTGTAATATGAGGCACTTACTAATCGGCTTTTAGAAGTTTCTTCCAACAACAATTCTTTCTTAAAATTGTTTATTTTTCACTCCCTGAGATGAGTCTGGAAGAGCTGTATCCAGAAATCAGAGACGCCCATGTGTATTCTAAACATAGAAAGTATTCAAATGCATTGCAGGTCTATGTTGACATTCTGAATGACATCAACCAGGACTCAGAGGAATACTGTTCTGTGCTTCTTGAGTATGCACAGTGCCTGCTGGAGTCTATCATGGTCCAGTCTGAGCTGAATTATTTAAAGATTCTCCAAACCAGAAGCCAGATTGACGAGGAAGCAATTGAAGAAGATCTGGAAAACTGTTGGGAAAGCCTTGAAATATGCCGCATAAGCTTTACGGATCTGAATAAGAGAGATAAGCTGTGTGAGGTGCATAAAGGCCTGGGTGATGTGCTGTGCCTGAAGAATCAGTTTGAGGAGGGAAAGAGGGAGTATCTGAGTGCCCTGGATTTCGCGGACGACGATGAAACCTGCATTGAGATTCTGGAGTGTGTTGCAGACTGCTGCAGAAGTCTAAAGAAGTATGACGACTGTGTAGGCTTCTACAGGCAGATAAAGGATGTTTATGCGAGGATGAATATGAAAGAAATGGAAGAGGAATATGACATTCTTATTGATGAGACTATCAGAGCTGAAGCTGCAAACAAGCAAGAAAGCAAAAAGGCTAAAATGGACAAAGATGATGCGACAAAAGAACCAATCAACGTAAATCATCTCAAGAAATAAAATTTATTGAGTCATAAAGCAGCATACTAATAAGATTTAAATAGAACAAAGTCCTATTGTTTGAGTCTAAACATGAAAAACAGTGCTGTCAAGAGATTAAACAGTTTGATCTCGACTAATGCTGGCTTCTGAACCAGAGAGAAGATGAGCAGAGCAGAATAAATGAATTTATTAAACTATAAGATAATTTTGAAATCCTAAAAATTTTATAATTTTTTACTGATCAAAAAATCTTTCACTAACACTTTTGCAGTATTAAAACAACAGTCTTTAGAATCTAATATTATAAACACTACAATGATGTTTAATTCTGCTTGATCTATCAGTTCACTAAGTTTTATACCTTTTACAATCAAATCTTTCTTATTCAGCTCTCACAGCCTGAAGAACAACTTTCCAAATCTTTCTTATTCATCAAAAATTGCTTCCAAATTTATTTTCATACCCTGAAAGCTCAATTCCCTGATTCTTTTACATGCAAAAGATACTCTTCTATAAGACTCTGCACTATCCTCAGAGGCCTGTATCCACAAATACCCATTGCATCCTGCTATGATTTCTATTCCATCAAATTTCAAAAACCTTGCCTTCAGGGGACACAGGAGAATATGCGGAACCTGAATAAAAACACCGTTGGAGAGCTTTCCGTATTTGTCATTTCTGGTGTGGAGTGCAGCGGACCCTGACTTATTGACTTTCTGCACCTCACAAACCAGTAGATCATCAACATCAAAAAATCTATTCATGTTAATTTCGTCTTCTTCTGATTTTCTACGTTGTGCAACACCAGGCAGGCTGATAGCACTGAGGCTGAGAACTGTGTCATTTTTGCTGTTCGTTTCCACACGCCATTTCTTGTTGAATATCTGTGTAACCCGCCCAACAACAACGTCTCCAACCTCTGGAACGTATCTGCAGGGAGACACTGGTACAACTGTTATTAATTTGTTAATCTGCTTCACATGCCCAAAGTACGTAGACAATATTTTATTGCTGCTCAGCTCAGTCCCGTGGCCTTTGATAAGCCCCTCTGCCTCGCAGATGCAGTCTCCTGGAAGATAAATTTTATTTCCCATGGCCAAGTTCTTTCTGCTTTTTTAAAAACAAAATCAAAGCAAAAAATGAATAAAATCGGCTATTAAAAGACAATACATTTTATTTGTAAAAGACAATACCTTCAATTTGTAAAGTCAATACCTTCAATTTGTAAAGTCAATACATTTTATTTGTGGGAGTCAATTTTGAGTCAGCGCTGTTGTTTTAGAAACTGATTGGCTGATGCCAAACAGCAGCCAGTACATGAGCATACTTGCTTATTGGACAAATAAGGTCCTTTTATAACACAAAATGCCTAACACCCAGAAGACAGGTTTGAATGCAGAACAGAAATTAAGTACACTCTTTGACAGCATATACTGCAATTGAGATTGCCAGAATTGGTTTTAAGCTGATTTACTGGAGCAGAAATGGTTTAAGTGTGTGCTACAGAAATATATTTACAGGCAAGAAGACAGCATTTGTGTAATGCAAGGTTATGTATATGTTGTGCTTTGTGAGCATCTACGGCCATATCCGTTATGAAGCACCGGAACCCGTCCGAACTCCGAAGTTAAGCTGACGCGAGCTCATACAAGTACTGAGGCGAGAGATCCCTCGGGAACGTTGAGTGCTGTAGTTTTTGACTTTGCATCAGACAATAGATTGTTGCATGAGCAAGTAAAACATGCTTTGCACCAGTTTAAATATATTTATAATCTACGTTTCAAACATCTATTCTTTCTCTGCTGTATTTTTGTGGTGTTTCGGGAAAATCTGATTTCATTTAGCTTATTAAGGGGTCTATGTAACTGCAATAGAGTACGTAACTGCTGGACACGCAGAAAGCAGCCACCTTTGACAATGTCTTTTGGCAATGTCCGGCAATGCTTGAAAAAGGCTAGAATTCAAATTTTTTCAAATTTTTTGTCCTTTCACAATGGATGCATCTGACATAGAAGTATTCAAGCAGAAGAAGCTGCTGAGATTTCTCACAAATTCTAGAGGAGACGGAACAAGCATGATATCGATCATTATTCCCCCCAAAGAGCAAATTTGCAGAACTACCAAAATGCTAACGGACGAGTATGGGACAGCCACGAACATCAAGAGCAGAGTCAACAGGCTAAGTGTGCTGTCGGCTATAACATCTGCACAAATAAAGCTACGAACATACACCAAAACGCCTGAAAATGGCCTAGCACTCTATGTGGGAGAGATTATTGCGGAGAACAATAAAACCAAGAAGGTTGCCTATGGGATTGAGCCAATCAAGCCTATCAACACGAGTCTCTACATGTGCGACAGCAGGTTCCACACTGAAGCGCTGCTTGCCCTGTTTGAGGACGATACGAAATACGGATTTGTTGTGATAGACGGCCATGGCGCGCTGTTTGCCACTCTTCAAGGCAACTTTCAGACAATCTTGCAGTCATTTTCGGTTGATCTTCCCAAGAAGCATGGACGAGGTGGACAGAGTTCAGTCAGGTTTGCCAGGCTGCGGGTGGAGAGAAGACAGGCGTATGTCAAGAAGGTGAATGAGATATGCACCAGCTTATTTATTACCAACTCAGTCTCCAATGTTGAAGGAATCATTCTTGCAGGACATTCTGACCTTAAAAATGAGCTGTCCCAAATCATTGACCAGCGGCTAACCGTCATCAAAGCAGTTGACACAAACTACGGCGGCAAGAATGGGCTGAACCAGGCCATTGAACTCTGCGAGGATGTTTTGAAGGATGTAAGATTTTCCAAGGAGAAGAAGCTTCTGCAGGAGTTTTTCAACCAGCTCAATCTAGATACAGGCTTGTTCTGCTACGGCTACAAGGCGACAATGTCGTGCTTGGAGTCGGGTGCTGTCGACACCCTGATTGTGTGGGAGAACCTTGAGCTTACACATGAGGATACTCCCTTTATTGATTGGATAGCCGAGAACTACAAGGACTATGGATGCAAGCTCATATTCGTTAGTGACAAGAGTGGAGAAGGCACACAATTTGTCGAAGGCTTTGGTGGACTGGGCGGTATTCTCAGATATAAAATTAGTATAGAAAGCTTCGATGATGAAGTGAATAGTCTAGAGTCATTGTCTGACTATGATGATATATTTTAAATAAAGCATAAAATCTCACTGCTTTTCTTTTCCTGTTTCACAAGAGTTCTTAATAAGCGACTTGTAAAAATAGTAATAAACCTGAAATTAAGAAGGTGGTTCAACTAAATGTTTTATCTATTTATTTGCTTCAAAATTGTGTGTTTTTGTTCACCCTGAAAAAGGTTGACTTTAAAATTGTGTGTTTTTGTTCATCCTGAAAAAGGTTGACTTTAAAATCTCACTGGATAAAGACCTGTTCTCGCCATTTTTTACTTGTAGTCGTTAGACCACCACAATTACTATTTTTACTCCTGATGGAATGTGCGAAAGCTCAGGATACTTCTTATAGTCTACAAAACACTGGAACCTGTGCTTGACTCTGCAAAAAATATACTCGGGCTTGCTCTTGTATCCTCTTACTATGGCTGGATCTAAAAAGTAGAGCTGTCCGTCGCTTACTTGGTAGAAATCTTGCTTTTTGGCCTTTCTCCTCTCTGCAGGCACATACTCGATCTCTTCACAAGGCATGCCTGTCTCTTCAAAGTAGCACAACGAGTATGGCTTGGAAAAAAAGTCGTCCACGTGAATGTTGGAAACCGTCTCTTCGTTGCACTTTTTGAACAAAATTTCTTCAGCGACTTCGTCAACAAAGAAAAATTTTACTGGCTTGAAAATCCAAAAAAAATCTCCGCACATCGGGCAGTTGTTTGTGTAGTCAATGGATCGCGAAATGCAGAGATTGCAGTAGCAGTGCCCACATGGTAGGACCTTGGGATCGTCCATAAAGAAGAGGCAGATTGGGCAGTCGTTTGTGTACTTTACAAGAAAATAACTGGCCTTCTGGAAAACCCTTTGTGTGTTTCTGTTTTTATAAACTCCCCGAATGTCCAAATATGGCATGGGCTTTTTGTTGTTGTATTATAATTTGCTTCTAAAATAAATAAAAGATAATATTTATTTTAAACTCATCAGTAATATGAATTAAAATCTGTTTTGTCGCAAGATGCCAATTTCTGAAAGACTCAGGCATTTCATCTTGCAAAGATGACAGCTTGTTGTCTTCTCCAGCAAGCAGGACTGTCTTTGATCTTTCCATCTCTTCTTTTCAGAATCTTATTGTACGCTTGATCACTATATGTTTCAGTTTATTTATCACCTGTCAATATTTACTGTAGAACCTGTGCTGGCCTTTAACCTGAAAAATACAGTCATTCTCTTTTGATGCCATCTCTTTTTTTGGTATGAAAAGATTGTCTTATGAACAATTCAAGCCAAGAAGCTTTGGTTGGCAAAACTTGTTCTTTTGTCTATTTTATTTGCGCACCCTTATATGGACGTAGAATCTCGTTCGTTCGAAGCTATCAAGCTTGAAGGCGCTGACTTACTGGACTATTTGAGAGTGAACAGTGGACTGGTGCTCAAATCTGATGAGATTGCATATTTTTTGGAGTCTCCAATCAATGAATATGCACAAGTCATATTCCACTTGTCAGAGACAAATAAAATTATATTTTGGCAAACCTTTAGGAAAACGTACATTTTTGAAAACTACTGCAATTTCAGCGAGGAAGAGATGTACTTTTTGTGTGAGGCAATGAAAAACCAAGTTCAAAATGGCCACGATGACTTTTTTTACATTATGCACCATTTTTTTAAGAACATCGAGGCGTCCTGGCCGCTCCAGAGGCTTTTTATCTATCTTTCGAGCACCATGTGCTTTAAGCTGAGAGAATTTGTTATTACGGAGAATTTAGTGGAAAAAGTGCTGAAAAACAAAAGCACCCCTGACATTTTCAAAATAAAACTGATCAAAGCTGTCACTGATGCAAAGAGTCTGGTTTTGAACGAATACCTTTGTGATAAGAAGCTGAAGCTGGAAATGAAACAGCCTCGGGGATGCTTGGCATTTTTCAAAAAATGGTACAGTAAGTCTAGCCTGATTAAAATTAAATTTGATCACGACTACGTTTGACAAACTCTGTAATTCTGTTTTGTCTTTGCAGTGCACACAATCTCTGCTGCGTTGAAAAAATGGACTAGAGGCATCATTGAATCAGACTGCAATTTTCAACTTTCTCCCTCTGAAATAATAACAGTCTTAAGAAAGCTTGTCTTCTGACTTTATTTTGATTGTTGTAAAATCATGTTTATTTTTGGCCTGCTTTTTACGATTAAAAACATTTTTTCAAAATTTTATTTTGGTCTTTGTTTTATCATTCTTGTGTTATTTCAAATCCTGAAACTGGCAAAATAAATTAATCTCTTTATTTTGTCAAATGGGATTACAGACTGTCTTTGTCCAGTATGTTCTCTATTCTCTGATGGCAGTATCCCTGTTTTTGGTACAGCCGTATTTTTTATCTGTAAAATCATGGGTTGTTGCAAAGTATGCTACACTAATGAAGACTACGGTTCTTAAGCAGATTTTCTATGGCTTGTTCTTTATGATCTTTATTATGTTCCTGGATTCTTCGTACAGATGGAAGAGTACCGACTCCTTAATCTTAATTTATCAGTGTGAAAGAAATTTTTATTTGGGCGGGTTTACCTTATTCCTGATGGTCCTCTTCAACAAACTCTGCTCGACACTTGAAGACACATACAAAGCATACAGGCTTAACAAAGACTATGTTAAGCAGCGAGGCTTCTCTATGGACTTCATCAGCACTGTTGCGAAGGATGCTGAAAGCGAAAAACTTCGAAACCAAGATCTTGTAAAAGAGCTGGAATCTCTCAAAGCTGAGCTGGAGTTAAACAAAGGCTTAATTTCTGAGATAGAAAACAACAAAAGGGCTTATTCAAAACTAAAAACAAAGTATGAGGCCTTAAGGAATAAATAATTTTCGCATCACAAGGCTCTTCATTGTAACAGAACTGAATCTTGTATACTGAACTTAAAGTATGTTTTCAAAAATAAAGATGTCTTTAAGCATTAGATACATAAGTCCTTGTTGATGTGAAACAAACAGACAGATCAATAAAGATTCAGATTAATCTTTTTTATTTAATGCTAACTAAAAATCACATTTTTGAAGACCAAGTTTTACTCAATAAAGAACACATGAGAGCGTCATCCAAAATATAAAGTTGTAATAGCTATAAAAAATGTAAAACTTTTATCGAGTATCTGTTCCGAATGCTCTGCCCTAACCAAAACATCAAAGTATTCTGGTTGGGTAGTAAACAATGGATAATCTTCTCAAGCTAAAAACATTGATCTGCAGGTTAGTTTGGCCTTGAAAAGTTGCTGTATGGAAAAGAATTTTTTAAAAAGAGCAAAAATTAAATCAAAATAGAAAACATAGATTTTTAACAATTTCCCATTATTTTCTATCAAGAATCTGACAAATCACAACATCGATGTAAAATCACAAAAGCTTGTTTTGTTAATAAAATTTTTTAGCCGAAACAGAAATTCAGCATTTCAGATATGGCTTAAATGGAAATGTTTTAGTAAAAGTGCCTCTTGTTTTTTTTTTGTTTTGAAACTTTTAGATAGTTTGAGCTACATAATAGAAAACCAACAACAATTACTATCGAACCTTAAAGTACAGATAGTTTGAAAACAGTTAAAAAGCATAAACAGCTGAAAATGTCTTGTTACACGATACAAAAATGGGTATGTTAATTTATTATCTGTCATAAACGACCTGAAAATTCTCAGTTTTAAAGTCTAATACAGCAT
>JAPYZJ010003794.1:0-24790 GCA_030522765.1 Ophioninae sp. B BG-2022a | reverse complement strand
AATAAATTAATATTTAAAAAAAACAATAAATTATATCAAAAAAAAAAAAAAAAAAAAAGAAAAACTAGTAACAATCGTAGGCACTAGATCATAAGACGTCTTACGTTATAGTTTTACGAAATAAGAAAAAAACAACGTAGATAGTACTTAGAAGGTAGGAAGATTAAACAACAACAAACAAACAAACAAAACAACAACAACAACAACAACAACAAAATGAAATAACAAAAACCACGAACTGACTAGGGATATTCTCCCGAGACTACGTTCTCTTATTCACGAATAAAAAGAAAGATAAAACATCTATTAGAAGAAAACGAAAAAAGAAAAAAAAAACGAAAAAAAAAAAAAAACAAATCGAAAACGAAACTCGATTGGTCGTCAATGAGGATGAATGTGTGCGAACTCCGTTTTCTTCTTTCGTTTAGCCGTAATTCGTTATTCGAATCGAGCGGTTATTTATCTTTATCTTTTTCTTTTTTATTTCGAGAAGAAAACACACGCGTGTGCACACACGGGATTATACACCTGCGCCAGAGTTACGCTTTTTTTTATACCGCCTAATTTTCTATTGGTGCGCAACCGGGGCTCGATTCGCAAAAAACCCCCCCCCCCCCCCCTCCTCTTTCAATCCCTCTTGCCGAAAAGCGTATTTGTGGCTTTTGCAAAAAAAAAAAAAACAAACTCGAATTCTACGTATACTTCGTTATTGCAATAGGTACGATGTTCAGGTCATTTGTAAAACTTTGTCGCTTGTCAAAACGTGAAATTCCGAAATTTCGTATACGAAATATACGTATATATATATATATTGCATATATATATACGTTACGGAACATAGCGACACGGAAAATAGTATTCGGTGCCTTTTGGAAAGAAAATAACAATCTGAGAATTATTTGGCACTGCTTCCGGTTTCCGTCATCGAAATCTTCGGACAAATTTGTATTTTCGTCTCGAGGGATATATCTCGATTATGCTTCGAAGCGCTTATTTTTATTTTTTTCTCTTTTTTTTTTTTTCGTTTCCGTTTCGTATCGGCTAGTGAAGTGCGCGCGCATCGGAAGTTCGAGTTTTTCTCGCGAGAGCTCTCGCGCCCGATCGATTCGTTCGGCAGTCGGTAAATTTATTTTCTTTTTTTTTTCTTCTTTTTTTTTCTCTTGTTTTATCGTTATAGGTTAACTCGAACGAAAATCTGATCGTTTTCCGAACGCTGACGTCACTTCGTTTAATTCGACGACGAAAGAAAAATACGAAGAAAAAAAAAACAAGAAAAAACAAACGTTATAATAAAAAAAAAAACAAATTACTATCAATGCTTCCAGAGTAAAAAATGGTCTGATTACGTCGACGATAGCGAGCCATTCGTAAAGCGGTTCTTAGCGTCGTTAAGCGAGAGACGAAAAAAAAAAAACCACGATCGAGCGCGCAATGCTCGTCCACTGCTAATGCTCCGAAAAAAAAAAATCAATTTTAAAATAAAAGGGAAAAAATGGAAAAAAAACTCCATGTAGACTAGAGACGATGTATAATGTACCGTAACGAGTGTACCTATTCGACTTGGAAGCCGATTTAATTTTAAATGTTTTCCCTCTCGATCATCCGCTGACTAAAGGCTGAATTAAAGAAAAAAAAAGAAAGGAAGAGAGAGACAAAAAAAAAACACGATGCCGCGGGGGAGGCGGAGGAGAAGTAGATGGGAGGGATGCGCGTCTCCTCCGTCAACACAAATTGTATTATAGAAAATGCTGACGGCCATGTTCGAGACGAGCAATTGGCAGAATTGTGAAGATAAAGGAATAATAATAATAATAATAATAATAATAATAATAATATTAATTAATAATAATAATAATTATACATAAAAATAAACGCGATGCTATCTACGAGAAACAAAAAAAAAAAAAAAAAAAAAAAAAAAGAAAAAAAAAAAAAAAAAAAAAAAAAAAAAAAAAAAAAAAAAAAAAAAAAAAAAAAAAAAAAAAAAAAAAAACAAGCAGATGTAGCATAAACACGAATGAATAATTATTATCAAAACAATTCAATGTAAATTGTTATTTTTGTTGAAATAAAAATCACCTCCGTTATGATCGGGGATCTCTTTCGTTGAAAGATAAACAAAATGAAGGTTATACGTGTTATCGGGATATGCATATATATATATATATATATATATGTGTGTGTGTGTGTGTGTGTACATACCCAGCTTTGTTTCCACGCTGTTTGGGTTCGTTTGGGTTTGGGTTATGCGTGATTTCGGGATACGCATTTATATATATGTTTGGGTTTGTTTGGGTTATACGTGATATCGGGATATGCATATTATATATATGTTTGGGTTTGTTTGGGTTATACGTGATATCGGGATATGCATATTATATATATGTTTGGGTTCGTTTGGGTTATACGTGATATCGGAATACGTTTATATATATATACATACATATGTTTGGGTTTGTTTGGGTTGGGGAATTCATTGCGCTATGGCGTGAATCATTCGATCCCTCGCGGCTTTGAATCGTTCCAATACGTTGTCCAAACTGTTGATGAGGTCGCTCGTCTCGACGGTATTGTCGTGGAGATTCGTCTTAGCAAAGATTTTACCTTGACGAACGATATTGAGATTTATCGTAACGGAACCACCCGGTGTTACCTTCAGCCGTGACTTTTCGAGCTTCCTGGCGTCGCCGCTTTCATAAATGTCACGTGGTATACCGCAATAAGAGGGATCTTCGAGCTCGCATGTTCCGCCGGTAAAAAAGCGTCTCAGAGAGTTCACGAAACCGCCGAGGGGGCGCCACGTGACCAAGTCGAAAGTGTAACGACCGGGCGATGTTGGTAGTGGTAAGGAAGCGTAGCCTTCGATGCGATATCTAAAAACGCGATGTTTAAGGATTAAAGTCGAATTGTAGTTTTTTACCGACGGCGATGCGATCTAACCTCGTCCAATGATCGATCGAGCCGACGGCAAAGACGAAATACGGCCAAGACGTCGGCTGCTGACCGTTAACTGATTTCAAAGAATTCAAATCGAAATCCAGTGGTATCTCGATCACGTGACCGAAATTAGCTATTCCTTCCACCAGGCGGCACCGCTGTGTTCTTCCGTCCAAACTGTTCGTCTCGATGCTCGACCAGTTTCTCGGCATATCCACGTGATACGTTACGAATAACGGATCGTACGCGAAATTTCGCGCCGATACTATTTCCATAGTAACGATCGATCGTAAGATATTCGCTGGCGGCACGGGGATCTCATGATATATTTCATCGATGTAACCTCTTTTTTCACGCGTTTCCTGAAAGATGTTTTTTTGGTGTTTTTTTTTTTTTTTTTTTTGGCTTTTTAGTATGAAGAGATAGATGCGACCCAAACAAACCCAAACATTATTACGTCGAGGCGGATTACGAGTGCGTCAGGGAAACGATACGAAGCGGCTAATTGTTCCGCAATAACGCGCTGATCGGACCTCCGCGAATTACTGACGCAATCCTCCTTTTCGTCTTCGATAAATTCTTGCACAATTCGATTCTAAAAAACAATTGCGAGACGACCGGTGTGTCGCGAGGTAAAAAAAAAAATGATGATGATTTCTGGGAATTGAACTTTCGAGTATCGCGACTCCGTACTATTTCGTAACTGAAAACGGTTATTTTCGATGGAAAAAAATTAATCGACCCGAAAACGAACCGTTGAAGTCTTTGAGCGAAGAAAACACGAAAAAAGGCATTTTTTTTAAAATAATTTTACAGCTGAAAAAGGAACAAGGTTGATCCGAATCGTGGATTTCCCTAACCCTCGTGCGCGCGCACACACCTGCGCACACACATGCGCAATATATCCATACTTGAATTCCGAGTGACTGTGGCGATACGGTAGGTGGCGTGAAAGTATGATTATGTACGTATAGAGGCGTATTACGCTCGGTGAGCAACAGAGATGGTAGTCGTAGACGGTCCGCGATGTAAAAGTGTATATATATGGACACGCCATGGACGGGGAGAGTAGCGGCTATAATGTTTACGCTCGTTTTACAACGATCGAAACCATACACGGGGTTCAGTTGTTTGCGGACGGCCGTGAGCTTCGGTCGATTACACTCCGCGAGAATTCTCATTAATTCAAATTAAAAAAAAAAAAAGAAAAAAAATTTAGAAGGAAGAAAACAGAAGAAAAAGAGGAAACAAAAACCCGTTTAGACGGGCTCGTACAGTTGTGTGTTTAAATTAGAATTAATAACGCGCCTTCGCGAGATATTCCTTCCCTTGTAACTTCGTAAAATCGCCACGGGAACTCGGCTGCGCTTCTTCCGGCCTGCACGTGATGCGCGCGCACGATCCCCGCGGCATCTCGCGCCCCCTTCGTCTACTTCTCGTTCTATATTAATTATTCGATGATTATTCGTGCGGGAAGCGCGCGAACTACTCGAATCGCGATCGCGATAATTCTCGGGTTTTTTCTTTCGCTACTTCCGGTGAAAAGAGAAACAAACGAATAGCTATGAACGCTTTCGGGGTGCACAAGATGATGCGGCAAATTTCGGAAGTTTCCTACGTTGGGTAAGTCGCCTAGTATTGTTTTATCGAATTTTTTTTTTAGGCTTACACGATTGAAATGTTGATGTTTGGTTAATTCGTCGTCGGTTGGTTGAATCGAAGCGTGCTCGATCCAATAATCGTACGACAAATCGCTCGTTTCGAGACTGTAACAATTCCCGTTGGTAAAGTCAGGATCGATCGTTAGCGTACCGGCGGATCTGTCGTGAGTCAGAGTGCAAAGTAATATTTGCGAATCCGGCGAAAACAAGAGTTTTTCGTTATTCTCGTCGAGTCGATGATCCTTCGATGATAGATCAACGAGAACGTGCATAATGGTCGTATATTTGTACAGGCAATGATTGGTGCGAAATAGAATTTCCGAGGGTCGAGAATCGACGACTTTTTTGTTGTAACGCTTAGAGAAAGGTTTTCGATTTCTGGCGACCGGCAGCGCCTCTTTGTTTATCTTTGCCAATCTCGTGACATAATTCGTCGTCAGTATCGACTTGTCCGGATAATATGAGTCTTTATGGGTATAAGTGTAAATACGAGATTTTTCAGTTCTCTCGTTTGCCACAATGACGTCACGATACTCCTTGTGCAAATCGCTTTTACAATTATTCTCATCCCCGTAAAATTTCACTTCCCGCTGACTAAATATTTTTTCCTGCCAACGGACTTTGCGTTCTTCGACGAGCAAACGATCGTCCTGCGTCTCGCCCTCGATTTCGAATAATTCGGCCAACGCTGATTTTTGCTCGGCGATTTTAACTCTGCAACAGTAATAAACACGCGAGCCCAAACAAACGAGAGGTTAATGAGCGCGTCGATCGTGTTCCAGGATTCGCCACATGGCCGTTACTAATCGAGCTTCGCTGGTGCAACGCGATGCGGCGTATCTTCGCACGATCGACGCTCACCCTCTACGCCCCCGTCTCAACCATCGATTTCCATCGATTAAAGAAACGGCTTTTGCCCCAAGTAATTTTCGATATCCGTTTACAAATAACAAATAATAATAATATCTAACTATATTATATTATTATATAATTATATAATAATGTATAACCCAAACAAACCCAAACAAACATTTCCGTCGATATTCGTTTACAAATAATATATAAGTAGCTTTTTTTATACACTGAGCCGTGGCAGCAGCCGTGCTCTCTCTGTCAAACTAGACGCGCTTCATAAATATCCTTAGGCGTGGGGTGTCGAAATAAATTCTGTACGAGACGTATATAGACCCGAATCGGAGCATGCGCGCGCGCCTACCTCAAAACAAAGTTCTCCACGGGCTGAACGATTCTGTAGGTAGCTGCTATTTTCAATCTCCCCGCTGGTGGATTAACCGTAAACATTTTCCAGACTACTTCGCACAGTGCGCGTTCGCCGCGTCTGGCACGCGCAACGATGACGCTTCACTGACTAACGAGCGGTTCGTACGCTCTATGAAAAACCCAACCGGTTTGTTTTTCAAAACTATCGCCATGACGATAAAGATTTTTACCCGGTGTTTACCGGAGCGTGATTAATTTGACGGATTTTTAAGACAGAGGGCATTGGCCAATTTTCGGAACTTCGAGTGTTTTTCGAACGATTGTGGGAGAAAATACTTTTTTTTTTTAAATACAGTGTTGAAGAAATATTATTTTGTCATTTTTCTTGCCAACCCAAACAAACCCAAACAAACCCAAACGAACCCAAACAAATCCGTAATAATTTAGCCAATCGATTTACCGTTACAAAATCCGATCTTGGAATGTCGAACCTCCCCCCCTCTTTTTTACCTTTCGCCGTTAAAATGTCGCTTGTATCCACCTATATCGTGTTTTCGTCACCGATACAGTGAGATACTGTTAGATCAGTGACTCGGTGTAAGAGGGCGAAAGGACGCCTCGAGGTGTTTTTCGGGCGTTCGTATATTTGACTAAAAAAAAAAAGCCTCGAGCTTCGAAACCCGTAATGATTCGCGTCACCTGTTCTCACGGCGTCGTCCGTTTCCCGCGATACCTCGCAAACCTTTTTCTCATCGCGGGAAAAAAAAGACAAGCTGTGACCGAACGTCCCGTTCACTGACACACACTTAACCTCGCGGATACGAAACTCGCTGTTTCGCTTTTTCTCATACGCGCTTCGTTACGATTGCGGTTGAAGAAAAACCCCAGTTTTTCTTCTTTTTTATTTTTTTTCTTTTCGTTAACTTTATTACGATCGGATTATTTTTGTTCAACTCCTATTCTTCGAATAGCGATCGAAACGCTCTCATCTCCGAAGCCTCGATCGCGATAATATTTAGAAACACATCCGCCTGTGATTCATTCGAGCACGATTCCAGGCTTCGATTAGTCATCCTGATAACTACAGTGAAAGATACTATCCCCATCCGTCTTTTTTTTTACATTTTTTACATTAATCGTCTTTAGTTACGAGTCACCTGTGTACGTATTGAAAAAATTGTTTTTACGATGTCTTCCAAATGTATTAGCTAAAAGAAGCTATATATTTAACTGCGCTTTCTCTTTTCTTCTTTTCAGAAGCTTCAAACTGGTCAGAATGGCGAGCGGTCAAGAACAGGAATCCGGCGGCATAACGATACCCTTAAGATACAACGATTCGGTAAGTTCCTACCTAATCCCATTATCATAGATATTTCCTCCGAGACGAGAAGTAGCTAGAGAATTCTTGACGATCCGTAACAGCACTGGCGTGGAATTTTCAACAAGTACGATTTGGACCACGACGGTAGAATCTCTTATCAAGAATTAAAAGCGATGGTGCACGAATCGACGTATTCTAACGACATACCGGCGCGCGTAGTAAGACTCATGATGGACAAGGCCGATTTGGACGATTCCGGATATTTGGAATTTCCGGAATTCATAGCGATGGTAAAAATCGAATTAAAAATTCAAACCAAGAATACAGCGATAGAAAAGAAAGTCATTTTTTTTCAGATTCACAGAAAAGACATGCAAGGAGTATTCGGTCACTTTTTGCATCGTTACGTTCACAAAATGGTGCCGCAGAGGCCAATGTCCGGTGCGTCGTCGCAAAGCGCTCGTTACTCCAGCGATTTGCCGGACGGACAGTACGAGGAAGAATACACTTGCAAGCCTCCCGCAGTAGCTATGATAATAATATCGATAATCGAAATAATATTATTTCTGTACGACGCGATAGCTCACAAAGCTCTTTCGGTCGAAGGACCAGCGGCGACGCTTTTCATTTACAATCCTTACAAGCGATATCAAGCTTGGAGGTATTTGACCTACATGTTCGTTCACGTTGGGTAAGTCGCTGTTTCCAAAAAAAAAAAAAAAAAAAAAAAACTTGTAATTCCAAATGACTGATAACCTCAATCGATTGATCGTATTTCCAGTGCTTTCCATTTGTTGGTGAATTTGCTCGTTCAAGTGATGCTTGGAATCCCATTGGAAATGGTACACAAGTGGTGGCGAGTTCTAGCGATATATTTGGCGGGTGTAGTAGCCGGTTCTTTGGGCACATCCGTATCCGATCCTGGCGTATTTTTGGCCGGTGCTTCGGGTGGCGTTTACGCCCTTATCACTGCACACGTTGCGACGATATTAATGAATTGGTCGCAAATGGAATTCGCTCTGCTTCAATTAGCCGTTTTTCTTGGCATTACTATCGTCGATGTTGGACAAGCCGTTTACAATCGTTACGTTATCGGAGCTAAAGATCAAATCGGCTACGTAGCTCATCTTGCTGGCGCTATCGCTGGTCTACTCGTCGGTATCAACGTATTGCGAAATCTCGAAGTCAAAACTTGGGAAAAAGCGGTATGGTGGGCGAGCATCGTAACTTACACTGCTCTTATGACCGCAGCTATACTGTGGAACATTCTCTACGATTCGTACTTTCCCGGTTCGATGTAAACTACTTCCGGTCGCCACATCATTCATTTCCTACTTTTATCCTAACCCAAACAAACCCAAACAACGGTAAAACACTGAGAGCTAATGAAATCGCGCATATTCAAAAATGAAAGAAAAAAAACGGGAACAAATTCAAAGCGATATATATATATTTAAAATATATTAATATATATTATATATCGCAATATATTAATATATATGAATATATTATATATATTAATGTATATATATATTTTTTTTCACAGAGACGAGTCGAAAAGTACAATTAATTTTTAAGTCAATTTTTTACGACTTTTGCATTTCGCGGACCGCTATGTGTTTCGCTAAAGGGACAAGGGTACGAGATTACGTATTATCAAGTTTGTGGCACTTATATATCGAGATTCGACGAGATTTCGTTTTTTTTTTAATATATATATATATATATTTTTATTGGCTTTTTTCTTCATATTTCTTTTCTTATATTATTTATTTGTTTTTTTTTTCCCCGTTATCGGAGTGAAGAAATAATATGGTACTAAGTTTTTAGAGATTCATCCCCTTACCCTAAACCGGATGATACCTTTTTTTGGTAGGAACAATTCGCGATGGACTTCCGGTCCAGAAGGTAAGCGTGAGATCGTGCACACGCTAAAATTTGTGTGTGTGTGTGTGTGTTTATTTATAAATAAAGATGAACAGTATTACGAGTGGAAAATGAAATCGAAGATTTTCTCGTTGTGTATAATTTATTTACAAAACATCGAGTAAGTGGAATAAAAGAAAAAAGGGTCGTTTCGCGTCTTTTTTTTTTTACGGAAGATCGGTAAATTGATCGGTAACGCGAAACTTTAGATAAAATTGGACTCTCTCGTATATATAATTCGAAAATCTGTAAGATCCCTTTCAGTCTCAGGTATTTTCATCATTTACGTATGAATTTTTTAAGTACGACTGAAGGATTTACGGAAGCACCGGAAGTTATCGGTTGGATACGTTTTATCACGATTTTTATACGTTTTTTTTTTTTAACTGTTTTTACGTATTTTCGTTTGTACGTTAATTTATGTACAGTAGAAAAAATAAAAAAAAAAAAAAAAAAAAAAAAAAAAAAAAAAAAAAAAAAAACATAAAAATATTAATTCTCCTTTATAACTAATTGGACGGAATAATTAATTTTGGGAAACAATCGGAAGCTTTTCTTGGTAGTCTCGATCGTCCGATCTTACGAATTCCGAATCGCTTTCCTCCTCGGTACTCGAGTGATCGTCCTCGTCGAAATAAGGCCGTGGAACGATCGAATCTTTGCCTCTTTCTGCATCAGCTGGAAACGACACAATTCATGTTTGGGTTTGTTTGGGTTTAGTGGAAATTCGTACGAACTTTTCTAATAGAGCTTTGTTTGGGTTTGTTTAGGTTTACCTCGATTAACCGGTCTTTTGAATATTTCGACTTCTTTCTCATCGTCGTCGAAAAAACTGGCGCCATCCCCTAACAGGCTGAAAGCGTATTCTCTCCAATTGTGCTTCCGAGCGTTCCTGTTCGCTTGGCATTTCGCGTATCCGCAAACGGCAAGAAAAACAATAGCTAAGCACAAAGCGCCTATGAGCCAACCCAAACAAAAAAAAAAGAGCATTAAATTCGGCATTTTCAATAAAAACGTATCTTCAACAATCGTTTCGTGAAAAAGCACTAACCTGCCGCAATAACGAAAACCAATCTCGGCATCCCCAAGATATTCTCGTCTCTCTGAAGTTTGAACGTAACAACCGAGAATTTATCAATTTCCGGTGTAACGATGAATTTGCTATCGGAAACGTAACCAGGTGCTTCAACGTTGATGGTATGAGACCCAGGTCTCAATAATAGCCAATAGGCGCCATTAGAACTCGTTCGGACTCGATGTATCGATCGATCGTAGCTAACGACCGCATCAAATATCGGCCCGTCGTTAACTTCGTTGATCACGTGACCCGTGATTCCTCCTTGATTAAAAACCTTCAACATCGCGATCAAACTTTTTCCATGATCTTCCCAAACTTCCAGAGGACTGTCCGTGTTGCAGCAAGTCACGAAAACGTTCATCATCAACGTGCTCGTATTCCGATAAAGATAATTCATCAAAGTATCAGAACGATCGGACTCGAAAATTCCGAAACCGGAAGTTGACGGATCTTGATGACGAATCAACCCAGAATCGCTGATGCATTCCACTTCTTTTCGAGATTTACTCGTTTCGCTACTCCTGTAGAATTTCACGTAAGTTTGACCCAGATATTCGACTGTTTTATCCCCCGAGGTCAAAAGGTCATTCTTTTCGAATTTTCGGTTTTTATCGATCGTTGGAATTTCTATTCGTTTCGATCCACTGAGAAGATTAATAGCGAGAATTGCGTTCACGCTTTTCAACCAATCGATTATCAGCTTGGAATCCGGATCGAGTTTTTCGTTTATCGGGAATTTCATAGTTGTTTGGGTTTGTTTGGGTTCCTTGGAACATGTTGTATTTTTGTTGATATCTGGATTCGTGTCTGGAAGAATGTAGATTTTGTATTTTTTTATGTATTCTGTAATTTGGATGTCTCGGTCGTAATTGGTCAACAGATAGGTCGCCAATGTTGAGAGAATTTCTGATGTCACTGGAGCTCCGATTTCGCCGGAAATGTAAATTATTGATGGTTTAGATAACGATTTTGAGGAATCTTTTTGAACGCATATTTCTAAAGCGGTCAATTTTGAACCCCTGGAATTTGTTCCGATTTCGTGAAGTTTTGATATGCTGGGATATTTCAGGTTTAATTCTTTCAGCAGGTGATTTAGTTTTTCGTCTGATGATGATGACGAATCAGCTATTTCCTTTTCCAATTTCGCTACGACGCTCGTAATTCTTCCTTTTTTAATCTCGACTTCGATAATTTTCGTTCGATAACCCGGACATGAAAATTCCAACGGATAACTTCCGGGCGAAAGAATTTTTTTGAAATACGCCAAATTTGGCGAAACTCCGTAAATTCTGGAGCGAAGTCGAACTTTGGCGTTTCGTAAAGGGACATTTTGATTGTCAGTTACAGAAGCTCGTAATCCGGTTCCCAAACTCGTCAGGAGTTGCTTCAAAGGTGTCAAGTTTTCTCGCCAGATCGTTGGTATCGTTTCCGCCGGGGGATATTTGCAACAAGAGAGGGACAGGTCGATCTGAAAATGGAATTACCATGGGGAGTTATTGTTTTGATTCAAGGTTGCTGGTAATTGATAATTTTTTAGTTTGTTTTGGGTTTCGAGACTTACAACTGGAATTCCGTATTTTTTGTAAATACTGTCGGCGAGAAGCATCGAACTGTTGATCGATGGTTGATCGCACTTTGTTTTCGTCATTTGATTCTCGTAATTTTGAGCTAGATCGCGAAACGTATTTGCCAGGCTTTCCGTATATCTGGATGAGAAAATAGAGGAAATAATGGAATTGTGTGATCGAATTGATGATTTTCAATTCCAGGAAAAGCTGGAAATCCAGTTTGCAATTCCAGTGAAAATTGGAAATCCAATTTTCAATTCTAGTGAAAACTGAAAATCGAATTTTCAATTTCAGTGAAAACTGGAAATCCAATTTCCGATTCCAGTGAAAACTGAAAATCCAATTTCCAATTCCAGTGAAAACTGAAAATCGAATTTTCAATTCCAGTGAATACTGGAAATCCAATTTTCAATTCCAGTAAAAACTAGAAATCCAATTTTCAATTCCAGTAAAAACTAGAAATCCAATTTCCAATTAAAATGAAAACTGGAAATCCAATTTCCAATTCCAGTAAAAACTAGAAATCCAATTTTCAATTCCAGTGAAAACTGGAAATCCGATTTCCAATTCCAGTAAAAACTAGAAACCCAATTTCCAATTCGAATAAAAACTAGAAATCCAATTTCCAATTCCAGTAAAAACTAGAAACCCAATTTCCAATTCCAGTAAAAACTAGAAACCCAATTTCCAATTCCCCTAAAACCTAGAAATCCAATTTCCAATTCCCCTAAAACCTAGAAATCCAATTTCCAATTCCCCTAAAACCTAGAAACTCAAAAACCGGAAACCAGATGAAAACGGCTTTTTTACCCAACAGCGGTGCTTCCGCCGCTAAAAGTGACGACCGCGTCGAAACCTTCAGTGCGCAATGTATCTCTAAGAGCATCGGTAACCGCATCATTGCTCGTTGCATCATTATCTCCTTGCTTCAAGCTGCGCATCAGAGTTTCACCAACTTCGCGTTGAGTTTGAGGATTGCAAGAATCGATGATTCGATCAAAAGCCGGATCGATTCCGGGCACAAAGTGCAAAACCGCGTTATCGAGTAATCTGTTTATAGGGGGATCACCGATTCGGTCTCCCGTCAACAGATGTCTCGCCATTCTCAAAACGATTTCCCGACCGATCGGTTGGGACGCGAATAAACCACCGAAAAGGGCGATGTGGAATTTGTTTTCTTCCGGGGCTCCCAACTGAGAAAATAAACGATTGGTTACTTTAAATTGGATTTGTTTGGGTTTGTTTGGGTTTGGGTCATTTTGCACCAGGTTTGTTTGGGTTTGTTTGGGTTTCGAAAAAAAGTCTATTTTTTCTTCAATATTTTCAATACTCACGGAATGAGTAACCTTCAAAGAATGAACAGCCATATTGACCAAAGAATCACCAGCTTTGAATTCAGCAGTATCAGGTTGAAGATTTTCCAATTGGCTGAGTCGAGAACTAAGCTCGGAATTCATCAAATACCCTTTTTCCAAATTCTCCATCAACCGGAAGTCGTAAGCTGAAGACCTGAAGAAAAATCAAAAATCCGTAATCAGAAACACGAACTGAAAAAAGATAAAAAAGCTCACAAAGAAAAATTCAATTTTGTTACCAATGTTCGTTATCGTCCCTCATCAGAGTAAAATCTAGCGTAGCTTCTCCGCTATTGGGTTCTCCGTAAGAAAAGGAAGATACCGTAACGGTTCGAGTCGAAGCTTCGTAGCCCGGAGCACTGGCCGTAACGTTGTAAGTTCCAGCGACTAAAAGTCGCCAGTAATCTCCTTGGCTGGCGGTGAAGATATCGTGATTTATGCCTTCGACGCTGATTTTGGCACGAGCTATTGGATTGCCGATCGATGAACGTACCATTCCGTGAACTCCTTTTCTCGACTGTTAAAATAATGTTTTTAAATATTATATTTATGTTTGGGTTTGTTTGGGTTTGTTTAGCGTACAGATAAAAATAAAATAAAAATAAATAAAATAAAATAAAAATAAATCAAATAAAAATGAATTAAAAAAAAAATACGAAAAAAATGGATACTAGCCATTTCTGCAAAAACGAGAAGAGCTTCTCGATTCTCCAGCCACAAACCGGGCAATTCTTCCGCTTTTGGAAACTTCGTGCATCCGAGTTCAAGCGTTATTTCAAAGTCGTTGCTGTGAAGATAATTGTAATCTTGCATTCCTCCGGAAACTGAATACCAAGCCGCGCCGTTCGTTATTCCTTCCGGAAAGCGTTCTTCGAGAAGACCCGGCGGTTCGCCCGGCGGTGCCGGACAAGGTTTTCCCAAATGCATACGGGTATGAGCTTTCGAGTAGGCTAAAGCGAGAGCTTTGAACACAGCGTTGTCGGGACTGATGTTGATTCCTCCGTAAGGATTCGGACCGTCGTCGTACGGATAATTAGCTACTAGTGCTCCGCCGTGTAAATTGGCTGATAGCACAAATGGAATTTTTCCGATCCAATCCATGACCGCTTGGGTTTCCGGTTCTTGCTGACGATTGTACTGGGAATTGCAATTTTTCAAGTTTTTTCATATGTTTGGGTTTGTTTGGGTTTGGAATTCTTTTATCTCGGGAATTTGGACAAAATTGATCGTACCTCCGTTTCACCGTACTGGTCTGGAAAATTACGATTGAGATCGACGTTTTTCGCGTTTGTTCTTCCAACGACCCCATAAACATCGCCAACTTTCGATATTTCGTATCCGTCAGGATTCATACTCGGCATAACGTGTAATCTTATACTTTCGACGATTCTCGTAGCTCTATCGTCTATCTTATAATTTTCGCACAAATATTTCAGCAAGAGTAATAGTAGCTCCCTCCCGAGGACTTCGTTACCGTGCATATTGGCGATATACTTCATTTCCGGTTTGTCCGGATCATGGATTCCCGGTTGTGAGGTTAGTTCGAAAACGTACAATTCTCGACCTTCGACCGAACGACCGATGCTGTATAAACGCGTTATCCGAGGATAATCGTTTGCCAGCTGTTTAAGAAAAGATTCCATCTTCTTGTAGTTGTGATGAACGAATTTAGTATCCCGGTAAAATCCATATTTGTCCCGAAGACTCTCGAAGATTTGTGGCTTGACGTCATCACGGGCTATGCGCGCGCATCCATACACACAAGGATACGAATCAATCGAAAGGAGATAAAGATCGAAACGAAAAGTGGGGTTATCTTCACGAAATACGAAATTTAGGCTTTTTTTAAAGGGAATCGTACCGGAAGTTAGGTTAGGGAAGTTTAACGAGTAACACAAGGCAAACGGGACAATTCGTATAAAAAGTTACACGAAACAAAAAAAAAAAAACAACACACGCGGGTGGAACGAAGAAAGAAAATTCGATACTTCCGGTTTACAGTGTGCATCTTCGTGTCGTAACGAATCGATTACTTTATTTTTTTTCTCAAACCCCTTTTTATACATTGTACATTTTGGTTTTTGTTTCGGTTATCGATACAATTGAAAATACAGAGTCGAGGCTATTTTCGCTAATCGATATTGTGCCCGAAACACCGATACTCTTTCTACTATTTTTTTTTTTTGCGTACAATTAAGAAATTTTCGCATCGCGCCATCTGACGGCGTCACGCATTGGACGAATACGCCCAAACTAAAATCTTCCGTGAAACTTGATTGAAAACGTAATTAGAAATATCGATGCTTTAAAAAAAACGAAGAAAAATCGATAAATCACTTTTGGTACGCACTACATCAAAGTCACGCTTTATTTATCGTCGAGAGTGAGAGTTTAATCGCTAACCGTCGTAACAGCCCAAACGTCGTAAAATACTTTTCAAATATTTCTTCTCGATATGTTCGTAGTGATTATTTGAGTATTCCAGTTTTTCTTCATTTTCTTCATTTTTCCACAAACCCTAACAACTATATGAAAAAAAAATCTCAAGGGCTACGAAGAAACGGATGAATAACGTGCAAGTTTGCAGGTTAAACACGGAAGAGTAGCATCGGTTCGATAGGAAGACAAAGTATAAAAAAAATATTTCGAAAACCGAAAATTCGAAATTCCAAAAAAATCGGGAAAAATCCGTTTCTTCGCTAGCACAATAGATATCAACGTACGATAACTCTATCTTTTTGGTTTTTCCCGTTATACCTTGTGTACTCGTTAATTCTTTAGAGGGGGCAAAAAAAAAAACGTAAGCGGAAATCGTCATCTTGAGGCTCGTAAATAACCTAAAATCACGTCCGTGTGTACGAGAGCGAAGAAACAAAAAAAAAAATTCGTCAATGACTCGTGAGATCTTCGGTAAATGAGGTTATCGAAAGGTCGCTGGAAAGAAAAAATCACGTGACAAAGGTCATCGCGAGGGAAAACGAGAACGATAAAAAAAAAAAAACAGGAAAAAAAAAAACAAGAAAAAACAAAACGATACGACGAAGCTATAAGGATTTCGATTAATAGTCGTTGAGGCGTAAAGACGAAATGATTGGTTCGAAGGGTGAGAGACCCTTGAAAATCGGTATCATTTGTGGATAATCCATATCGGATTTACCTTGTTCGATTCTACCGTCCCGGCGTAGAGTTATGTTCAGAGTGGTCGGTCCGTCATCTTTGACGGTGACGTTTATCGGATCGCTCGGCTCGTATCTGACAATGACGGGCGATAAATCTCAAATTTACGGCGAAAAGCGTATAAATGCACGATTATGAAAAACTCACCCCCAAGCGTCGGCGTAAATCGTGTAGCGTCCGGGTAAAAGAAGACGCCAATATTCTCCACGATCGGTGGTTGTGACGTTGCGTCCGTTTCCACGCACGACGATTCGAGCAGCTTCGATCGGTTTTTCATTTTCGTCTAACACGAGACCTGAAGAAAAAAATCTTCAACTCTAGTCGCTAAGAAAATTGATGAAGTTATGAGAACCAATTTTTTTCTTACCTTTGATTCCGATATGAGCTTGTTCCAAAAACTTGACGAGAGGCTCTTTGTTCATTCGCCAATGCTTCTCCATGTAGCTCGCGTTTGGAAACTTGCAACAGCTGAGCTCGAAGGTTATGTCCATAGCGTTGGAATAAGCGTAGTTGAAATCTTGCATTCCACCGGTTACTTGGTACCTTGACGGGGAGAGGAGAATATGTGAAGCATTAGAATCGCGAGGCTGCTGTAATGACGAACCCAAACAAAGCCAAACGGTTGTTTGGGTTTGTTTGGGTTTGGGTAACGTTTGGGAAACGTATGGTTAACCCAAACAAACCCAAACGGTTCGGATTTGTTAAAACGTATGGATAACCCAAACAAACCCAAACGCTTGTTTGGGTTTGTAGAAACATATGGATAACCCGAACAAACCCGAACAAACCCAAACAAACCAAAACGGTTGTTTGGGTTTGTGGAAACGTATGGATAACCCAAACAGTTGTTTGGGTTTGTGGAAACGTATGAATAACCCAAACAAACCCAAACGGTTCGGATTTGTTAAAACGTATGGATAATCCAAACAAACCCAAACGCTTGTTTGTTTGGGTTTGTAGAAACGTATGAATAACTCAAACAAACCCAAACGGTTCGGATCTGTGAAAACGAATGAATAACCCAAACAAACCCAAACAAACCCAAACAAACCTAAACTGATAAGAATTACGTACCAGAAAGCTCCGTTGGTAATCCCAGTTGGAAAATTGTCCGGTGGACAAGTATTGCCTCTTTTCATGTCTTCGTGATTATCCGCGTACGCGTGGGCCAGATATTTGAAGACGCGGTCGTCGGGAGATTTACTCTCGACGCAACAATCTTCCGGCGATATTCTACGTAAAAAAAAAAAAGACCAAAATCAGCCTAATGAACCTTGTAGCGTCGAGTGCTGTTTTCGCTCTCGTATACGAACAAGGTGAAAAGCTAGGTTATACCCAGAATCGTAGGGATAACTGGCAACCACGGCACCGCCGTGGAAGTTGCCGGACAGCACGAAAGGATTCGTGACTATCCATTTCATCATGGCTACTGTTTCCTTTTGTCTTCCGTCGATCATGCTAGTTCTCGATGATACCAGGTTGGAGCGTCTGTCGAATTGATCCGGAAAGTCTCGGTTCAAGTCGATGTTGTTGGCGTTTTGACGTCCGGAATAGTCGCGATTGGAGTCGCATTTTCCTTCCTGGGAACAAGACAAACGTGGAAATCCAAACAAAACCCAAACACGTAATATTTGGGTTTGTTTGGGTTCCGGAATAGTCGTTTTCTTTCCGAAAACGAAAAAAAAAACGTAAACCCAAACAAACCCAAACAAGGAAAACGTGACGTCATTGTGTTTGGGTTTGTTTGGGTTTTGGAATAATCGCGATTGGAGTCGTCGTTTTTCTTTCCGAAAACGAAGAAAAACGTAAACCCAAACAAACCCAAACATGAAAAACGTGACGTCATTGCGTTTGGGTTTGTTTGGGTTCTGGAATAATCGCGATTGGAATCGTCGTTTTCCCAACCCAAACAAACCCAAACACAATGACGTCACGTTTTTCTTGTTTGGGTTTGTTTGGGTTCTGAAATAGCCGTGTCTGGAGTCGCCGTTATCTTCTCAAAAACGAAAAAAAAACGTAAACCCAAACAAACCCAAACAAAGAGAGTGACGTCATTAGATCGGCTCGACTTACGTGTGATTTTTCAAAACCGTCCGGATTCATCGATGGCATGATGAAAATATCAGTTTCGTTGAGCAACTTCGAAATTCGAGGATCCCTGTGATAATTGTTGAGTAGATACTGCGCGAGATAAATCATGAGTTGTCTGCCAACGGATTCATCGCCGTGCATATTGGCTACGTATTTGACCATCGGTTCGGTAATATCCCTTTCATCGACATTTTTCGATATTTCGAGAGCCAGGAGTTCACGTCCTTCGACCGATTTACCGATCGAGTGGAGCTTCGCCAAGGTTGGATAATCCTTTACGAGGTTACAGAACAGGGTATTCAACTCGTCGTAATGAGTATAACGATTCGTGACGAAGCTTTCATCGTTTCCAGTCGTTTTTGTCGATCTCAGATCTCGTCCACTCGTCAAAGTCCCCAGTGTCCATAGAGCGACCAAAAATCCATACGGAACCATAATTGCCTTTTTTCGCTTCTATCGTACAGTTACGATATTCCCAATATTCTCCCCTCGACAATCCCAAATTCCTATCGACAAAAGTACGATTTTTCAATTCCTAACGAATCATTTTTTACGTCGCTTTTTTTTTCACTCTTCACGGATCACCCCTGTTTCTTGGTCGATCACTTTTCTTTCTCCGTTCTTGCACGATGACGTCCGCAACCTCCGCGTTACTGCGAGTTTTAGTGCCGAAATGCTCCGTCGAACTGGAGATACTTCTGCGCATGCGCATTATCTTCTCCTCCACCAGCGCCGCGTTAAAATCGTTTCCAGAACGCGTGGGCGACTAGAAGAATGAACGAATCAATTTCGAGCATTTTTCCTTGGCGAAATTTCATTCGTTACGTCTCTTATGGTTATCGACCAATCACGAGCCTGTTTCTTATCCAATAGAAACTTCTTTTTTAACCAACACTTCTGCCTATCAATTTCGTTATTACATTCGTGACGTATTTCGTAGTTTCGCGGAGGCGGCCGCCCACGCGCATAAATCGATAACACGAAACCCCTACTGACGCAAATCTCGCGATAAATTCATTTTACGAAATATTGACGCTTATTGACGTTTTATAATGAAACTGTGCTTTTGGGCAGTTCGCAGGATGTTTCGAATACACCGGAAATGGGAATTCGTTGCGATTTTTAGTGGACGCGATTTAACGCTGATTTACAACTGGGGAATAAAACTTTGATAAGATAATAATGCAGTGGATGTTTTATTCTATTTTATTCGAAAAAACGATCGAAGAAACTTTTACAAAAATACAGAGCCAGTATTTCTCTACGAACCGGATAACCTCACAGCTTTTCGAGCGTAATAACGTTGCAGGGCTGCTTCGAAAACTGGACCTACTGTTCTCTTCTCCCATATCGAAACCTTCTTTTTCTCGACTTCTCCGTTCGCTTTTCGATCGTCTGTTTTTTCCGTGTTTAACTCGCGAGTGTCAATTTCAGGGATTTTGGAGGTTATGTTAGGTTTCTCTACTTTCTCGCTTTCGGCTTCGAAGTCATCTTCGACCCTCGATTCCTTAATCCTTTTTTCAGCAGGCTCTGAAGTTTCCTCCGGCGTGACGTTCGGCTCCTCGTCACTTTTTGTTTCTTCCTCCGATTCTGAATCTTGCGTCGTTCTTTGCCTGTATCTGCGAACTCGTTTCTCCTGTTTGGGAGAAGTCCGGCGAAGGTCCGGTCCGGGGGAAGTCCGGCGAACGTCCGGTCCAGTGGAAGTCTCACGACCGTCGAGTTTCGGTGAAGTCCGGTGAAGGTCCGGCTTGCCGGAACTCGCCGTAGAATCAGCGTCTCGATCGGTGTTCGATGCTTCCTCGTCATTGGCTGATTTCTCCTTGTCTACGGTTTGTCGAAACAGATGTCTGTAAAATCCGGATATGTCCGGTTGTTTGGTGACGTCTCCTATGGATTCCAAGCGATCAGCGTTTTCTCCGTCTATTTCCATTCGCTTGAATTCCTCGAGTTTGGCTCTGTACGCCGACGTGACGAAACTCTCCTTGTCGGCGAACGCGGCGCCCTCTGCTTCTCTCTCTTTTTGCACGGTACGCTCTATTCTATGCTCTTGTTCTCTCTTTCTTCTCTCGGCGGTTTTCAAAAGATTTTCAATGTACTTGGGCTTTTTGGCTAGTTCGTTTTTCTTCTCTGTACGCTCCTCTCGTCGTTTCATATCGTCGAAAACTTCGTCGTATTGACAAACGGTTGGATCTTGAAGCAAAGCTTTTTCAATGTCCAGTCTAGTTTGCCGTTTGGCCTTATTCTTTTCCCCTTCAGCTTTGAGAGCTTTCTTAACCCAATCGGTACCATCCTCATCTTCCGATTCTTGATCGGTCCCGAATACGTTAATCGCTCTTGGAGCTGACAAAGTTGCTTTTTTCTTCGGGCATAACAAACCGTACCTGTATTTTTCGAACGATACATTATTACGATCAGGAATTTACGATAAAGCAAACTTTAATCGAACTTACCGCTTGTTTCCATCCTCCATTATCGCGTGTTTTACTTTTCGCCTCGATATCTCCTACACAGCTTTTTAATTAATCCACAAAATAAAACGTGCGTTTTTCCTGCGGAGTGTTTTCTTCTGTCGCGAACGCGAATATTGTTTTGTTGGAGTTTCGTCGATTCGCCACGTGCGGCGCTCGCGAATATCGGACGCAACCTCGGTAAGATAAATATCGACTTTACCGACCGTCGGTAAATATCCACTTTACCGACCGTCGGTAAATATCGACTTTACCGAAAACGAAAAAACAGTGTACATAACCTGTACAAAAAACGCCGGCGTCCCGGGTATATGAATATTAATACTCGATTGAAGCGAAATCTTTGTCAATATAATGACCGCGATGTTTTCGAACTGAAAGAAAAATACTATCGTCAACTTAAAAAATCGCCGGCTGTAAGGGACGATGAAGAGGGTCGTTTTGTTCGTGAACGGTACCGATGTGAACGGCAAGGTGCGTTGATCCCCAAAACGAAAAACCAAAAAAAAAAAAAATACGAAAATAAATTGCTCGTTTCCATCCACCTTAAAAATCCAGGTTTTCATGATAACTCACTCGGTCGAGGAGTTGTTGACAGCTGCGTCATCAAAGTTCCACATGACAGCCAAAAGAATATTCACTCCGCAGGGTGGCGAGATCGACGACGTCAAATTGATCAAGTAAAAAAAATCGAGTCTCGATATCAACAATCTTTTTTATTCTCTCTACCATCAAATTTCTTCTTTCCAGAGACGACGACGTTTTGTACGTTTCATCCGGCGAAGATTTTTCCCCGAAAGTTACGGCGAGCCGGAGGAATCCGGAATGGGTTACGTTGAACGTCGGGGGTAAAGTTTTCGCGACTACGCGGAGTACGCTTATACAAAAAGAGCCTACGAGTATGCTGGCTAGGTAACGTTTCGAATTCACGTAGAATCCACAAAAAATCAGTTTGTTTGGGTTTGTTTGGGTTTGTTTGGGTTTCCGTAATGTTTTCGGGGGCTTTAGAATGTTTACAGAGGGCGAAGACAGCGCCGAGTGGAGAATCCAGCCGAGCGAGCGCGACGACCACGGCGCTTTTCTAGTCGACAGAAGTCCGACCTATTTCGAGCCTTTGCTTAATTATCTTCGACACGGTCGATTGATTCTAGATTCTAACGTCAACGCCGCAGGTGAGACGTTTCTCGTAAGCTACGATTTAATGAGTTTCGAAGTTTGAGGCGAATCGCCACAGCCGTGGCTTCGCCGGATGACGCTGGTTGTGACGACGCCTCAAACGTAGTATTCTGCCGCATCGGTCGTTCACTTTCGTCCCCGGTTCGTAAATTATTATCGCCGGAGCTTCGCGATACTCCATCGGTGCAATTTCTAAAGTTTTCTTGGATCGGTCGCTCGAGGATCCAGAAATGGGCAAGTTTTCATTTTGGGAAGCTACGGAACGATACTGAATGGGAAATTGGCTTTATAAGAGATATTTTCGAATTGTAACTCACGCAGATTCGAGATTTTTCATTTTTGAAGCAATTGCCGTTTGGACAAGTCGATTTGTGACTCGAAGGGAAGTTATGAACAGTACGGTCGAAGCAAACTTCGCTGCAACAAGTATCGTAAACTTGACGCAATATATCGAGCGTCTTTTGGTTTTTCGAAGGTTTTTCATCGATTTCTGTATTCGTAGTGGTAGAGACGTAATTGGGAGTCTTTAATCGCGATTTTACCAAATCTCGAATTTCATCAGTGAGAGATTGCAATTTTTCGCGTTCTTCGGTTCGTGGATTTTTTGCGTTTCCGGTTTGTGACTTAATCATGGCGAAATTGATTTTTACGATGAATTTATTGATATTGAGTTTTTTTAATTCTTTCGTTGAAGTTATGAAAAGTACCGAAAAGCCATTTTGGAATTTGACGTTTCGTGGTCATCGAAACAAGAGAATTCGGGAAGAATTTCGAAAAGAAGAGAATTTGGTCGCGTGTGTTGGCAGGTGTTTTGGAAGAAGCTCGTTTTTACGGTATCGAAGGTGTTATTTCGAGTCTCGAAGAAATGGTTGCCGAATCGGAGAAAAAGTCGAACGGTACTGCGGCGTTGACACGGCGCGCCGTTTTAAAAGCTATTATGTCGACACCGGTCATGTCCGAGCTACGTTTTCAAGGCGTTAACTTGGTTGGTGCCGATCTCTCCAGACTGGACTTGCGAAACATAAATTTCAAGGTGTGCACATTGATTGATGATAATTGTTCCATAACCCGTCAGAGCATAACCTATAATTTCACGATTTCGTAAAAATGTTAGGTTATGTTTTTACGATTTCGTAAAAATGTTAGGTTATGTTTTCACGATTTCGTAAAAATGTTAGGTTATGTTTCTACGATTTCGTAAAAATGTTAGGTTATGTTTCTACGATTTCGTAAAAATGTTAGGTTATGTTTTTACGATCTTGTAAAAATGTTAGGTTATGTTTCTACGATTTCGTAAAAATGTTAGGTTATGTTTTAACGATCTTGTAAAAATGTTAGGTTATGTTTTTACGATTTCGTAAAAATATAGGTTATGTGCTATCTGACCATAAAAAAGTAATTTCCCTATGATTTTCAGTACGCGAATCTTCGAGGTTGCAATCTCGTCGGTGCTAATTTATCAGGCTGCAGTTTCGAGCGTGCAAACTTATCATTCGCGAATCTCGAGGGCGCCCAGCTCGTGTGCGTAAAAATGATGTGCGCGAATCTCGAGTCGGCGAATTTGCACTCTTGCAATTTTCAAGATCCGGGTGGTCTTTCGGCGAACATGGAAGGTATAAACCTGAAGGGAGCAAATCTGGAGGGTAGCAACATGACATCGGTGAATTTGCGGGTTGCGACGCTGAAAAACGCGATATTGAAAAATTGCGATCTGAGATCGGCTATTTTGGCCGGTGCGGATCTCGAGGTGAGTAGATAACCTCGAAGGAACAAAAAATAGGGTTTAAGGGTGTTACGAACATTATCACGTGACACACGAGTGCGAGAGAGATAGTCGAAACGTTTTAAACCGTGATTTCTCAAGAATAAAACATTTTTATTCAAAATGGCGACCGTGGGTCCCTCGGTGCCATCGCCTAGAACGCACACAACAAATTTCAAACCGATTGGTTCAGCCGTTTCAGAGAACAGAGCTTTTAAAATTTCGAAGTGGAGGAAAGCGTGTTCGTACTGCCCTTAACCTAACTTCCGGTAAGTATAAACATCTTTTGTCGACAGAACTGCGATCTTTCGGGCTCGGATCTTCACGAGGCGAATCTCCGCGGAGCTAATTGGAAGAACGCTGCGTTCGAGCTCATGCAGACTCCGTTACACATGTCGCAAACCGTCCGATGATAATCAATACGAATTAGCTCGGATATTGATTTACCGGAAGTAAATCTTCGAGTTAATAATCATCCGCGTTGTTACCAAAGTACACCGTTATCGATCGAGTGTAAAAAGCGGAAGAAACGCTCGTGCAACGGAGTGACGAAAATATTGGACAAGATCGATCAGATTTCCGAGTCTTTCGAGGTTATACACTTGATAATCTCAAGTTGTCCAAAGTGGGCATAGCTTTCACAGTTGCGTTAATTAGTACGCGTGTCGACCACCAGGGTCAGGTATAACCTCCAAAGGATCGACTCATCGGTTTCCGGTCTCAAAGCTCGATTGTGCAACGAGACGCTTCGGAGCGTTAGTGAAACGGCACAGGGGGGTTGACTCGAAACTGCGCATGCGCGCGACCTATACATGGCTTCTAATATTTCCCTCGCGCAGATCTCTCTGTAAATTGTCGAAGGCGATAAATATCTGGCGAAAGCGATATCCTTGTGCACGCGTTTCTCCATTGCGTGCCGCTAACGGTTTTCACAGCCGTTTTTAATCAAACGCTACTTTTAGCGTCAATAAATCGCGTGAGCAATTTTTCAAAATGGCGTTTTTACTTTCCCCCCCCCCCCCCCCCCCCCCCCCCCCCCGCCCCGACGC
>JAPYZJ010003793.1:0-15862 GCA_030522765.1 Ophioninae sp. B BG-2022a | reverse complement strand
AAAAAAAAAAGAAGAAAAGAAAAAGAGAAAAACAAAACAAAAAAGAAAAAAAAAAAAAAAAAAAAAAAAAAAAAAAAAAAAAAAAGAACAGCCCGTGACCGCGGGAATCCCTCAACGAGGGAAGGTCACAGTGTCGATCCCGAGGACTCTTGCGTCATCAGGAACCAAAGCCTGTCGGAGGAGGAGGCGCGAAAAAATGTGGCAATTTTCCGCTCGACGTATCACTCAATTCACGTCAAGATATATATATATATATAGGTATTTGTGTATACACATTAATATCATCGTACACTTTGGCCTGGTTTCAGGCTTAAGGGGGCCAACCTCCTCGTAATTGATATTATTACGAGACTGTCA
The DNA here is from genome assembly GCA_030522765.1 of Ophioninae sp. B BG-2022a. Classification (NCBI taxonomy): domain Eukaryota; kingdom Metazoa; phylum Arthropoda; class Insecta; order Hymenoptera; family Ichneumonidae; species Ophioninae sp. B BG-2022a. The sequence goes on along the minus strand of JAPYZJ010003793.1, from coordinate 15,505 downwards.
TTACGTGATGAATTTTGCGGCATTTGGTTTTTCATTGACTCCCTCTCCTTCTCTCTCTCTCTCTCTCCCTGATATTCCCTTATTTTCTTCGTGCTCGACACAACGAATATTTCGTTGAAAATCTTTCGAATTTTTGATGGTTTTTATTTTTTTTATTAATATTTTCGGTATATCGTAAAGCCCTTTCGAAAACTTGGATATTTTTTTGAGTTGACGTTTTTTACCCCTTAGACGAAATTTCAAATTTGTCGCCCCCCCACCCCCCCCTCCCCCCCCCCCCCCCCCCCCAGTCAATATCCGGTGTCTTCAATCCTGTCGAATAACTTTCAGTGTTATGCAAACCCAAACAAACCCAAACATATTTCGAGCTTCTCGTTCACCAAACCCAAACAAACCCAAACGAAGACTTTTGAGTGCCTCCAGGAAACGTCAAGTTTCGCGAGAGTCACCACAATGCCGTTGAGATTCGCGGGATCGCGACGAGGACCAAAATGGCCGGAACTCGAGAAGACCTAACATAGTGCATCTTTTGTAGGTTAGTGGATGGTTGTGACGAAAAATTATTGAAATTATTATGGTTCACGTATTTATATTTAAAATGAAAAAAAAACAGAAAAATCATATTTAAACATAAAAAATCACATTTAAACATAAAAACATAAAAAAAAACATAAAAATCAATAAAAAATCATGTAAAAATCATATAGGAATGAACGGACCTTCGGAATAATTTATACATTGAGGTATTTACTTATTTCTCGAAAATCACCATTTTTCAACCCTTTGGTACATCTGAAATAAATTTATTTCATTTATTTCATTTATTTTGGAAATACATTATTTTCCAGTGACGACTTTTGAACAAAGATATTTACAAAAATAAAGGGCAAAATTTAACGAATTAGATTTTGTTGCAATTTACAGAAATAAATATAAAAATATAAACTTCCTTGTTTTTTTTCCATTAACTCGACTTTCATTTTCAAAAATCATTCGAAAATCAAAAATGTCAGGCAATTTTCATTCAATTTCAAACTTCAAGTTCCTCTCCCCCGATAAAATTAAGGGGTAAGCTTTACGATTAAAAAAAATTATATAGTGTCTTTTGTTTTAATATAATTTTTCAAAAAATACATATTGTACGGATTTATTTTTTTGTAACGCCTCCAAATGTCGTTTTAATTCCTAAAACATCGCTGAGTCCAGAGGTATTTTAGTGCACGATCGTAGGTGCAATTTTTTTGGCAATAAAAAAAAGAATTAAAAAAAAATATATATGCATATATACTTAGAATATCAAGATGATTTTCTTCAAGGGGGAGATCACAGTTGGGCAGCGGCGTTCGTATCGAACCTCCGGCCTCGATTTCGGCGAATGTATAAAAAGTAGAAAAAAAAAAAAAAAGGTTGGACAATCGATAAAAATACGAAAAAAAATCGTAATTCGAAGGAACCACCCTTCCCCCTCTTGGCCGGACATTAATACATCGAAGGGATGGAAAAAAAATACGATCGTGATTTTCGATCCTCTCTAGATTTTCGTTCCTCCTATCTGGTGGACGAAAAAAAAAAAGCAAACAAAAAAAAAACACAAAATAGTATATAATAATGGCGGACGGTTGGGCGCCTTTTGTAATAACAATAATTAACGCCGAGGAGATACGAACGATCCGAGAGCGGGAAACGTGGCGAGAATCCGCGACGAGAGCGCCCTCCATTTCGCCGATTAAAAAACAAACGGCCAAAACTTTTGGAAAGGCGAAGAAAAAAAAAATGAAAAAATTAAAACGAAAAAAAGAAAAAAAAAGGAATAAACAAAAGAGCAGGAGAAAGCGAGCGGAAGGGTGGTTGGCGAAGCAAGGGGAGCTGGAGGGGGGTAGAGGGGTTGATACGAAGGAACGAGTCAAAAATGCTCAGGGGAAGTAGACGAGGAGAAAGAGGAGCGAGGAGGAGGGGAGGAAAAAAAAACGAGCGCCGAGCGAATGGGGCGCAACCACCGACGGTAAAACGGCTTTGGCTTTTCCTCTTTTTTGTATGTGTGTGTTTGTGTATTTGCCCCAGTGTCGGCGCTCAAACCCAAAATGGCGAATTTCCGAACCGATCGATCTCTTTGTTACGACCTCTAGTAAAATCAAAACAAAGCTGAAACGAGAAATGTCCATATTCAATTAAGAGAAAAGTTCGAACTCAAAAAAGGGGATAGTCCAAAGTTAGAAAAGAGAAAAATTTAAATTAAAAAAAGAGAAAAGTCCAAAGTCGAAAAAGAGAAAACTTTAAACTCAAAAAAGAGAAAACTTTAAACTCAAAAAAGAGAAAAGTCCAAAGTCGAAAACGAGAAAACTTTAAACGCAAAAAAGAGAAACGTCCAAAGTTACAAAAGAGAAAACTTTAAACTCAAAAAAGAGAAAAGTCTAAACTCAAAAAAGATAAAAGTCCAAACTCAAAAAAGAGCAAAGTCCAAACTCAAAAAAGAAAAAAGTCCAAACTCATAAAAGAAAAAAGTCCAAACTCATAAAACAAAAAAGTCCAACCTCAAAAAAAAAGTCCAAACTAAAAAAAAAGTCAAAACTCAAAAAAAAGAAAAATCCACACTCAAAAAACAAAAACTCTTTATTTCACGAATAAAACAAAAAAAAACCACACAAAAAAAGGATCTAAACCGTAATACGAAAATTCATCGTATATGTGATTTCGTAATTGAAAGTGGATCAGGCTCGAGCGTGCCAAGTAATACGAGACGGGAAATCGAATTACTCGCACGCCGGAGAAATCAAGAGACGAAGGATCGAGGGATGAACGATTCGCGAGTCCTCCATCACGAAAAAAAAAAAAAAAAACAACCTCAAGCTCAAAACAAAACTCAAAAAAGTGACTAAAATTCTAGGAAACGATTCGTCGCAAATCGGGCAATTTTTAAAAAACTCCTTTTACGAGAATTTTTCAAAATTCAAAAATCGTCAGGTATTTGGACCGGATGAGAAAAAATCTTGCAACGTTTGAGATCGAATTGACGACACCACCAACCCCCCTCCTCCACCCCTTTCTGTTTTGCCGTTCGCGAAGTTTTTTTTGTTTTTTATTTTTGCTTTTTTTTTGTGTTTTTGTATTTAACGTTCCTAATTCGATCGTGGTCGGGGTCGCATCTTATTATAATCCTAGAAGGGCTGCGCCACCCATATAAAGGCACGTATACGTGTATAGTAGCTGGTCGCATCATCGTCGTCCTCCTCAACCTAAACCTAGCATTAGTATAAACGCGAGATCGAGAGTAACATTATGATATCGTTCATTTTTTTTTTTTATATAAGAAGAGGGATGGTAAAATGGGTAGACTGGACATTCCGAGGACCGCTGCTCTTCATCTTGTGCACACACACACACACATATATGTATATATCGTTTTGAATGCTAAATCGACCGAGGGATCACCAGAGCCAAGCGATATTATGATAATGATCCTCCGCAACGAACGAGAGAGATATAACAATGGCGGAAGGGATGGAGGAGACAGGACGATGAGACGATTCTCTCTCTCCCTCTCTATCTCCCTCACTTTGATATTATTTATATCATTATTATTTTATTATATTAGTTTATTATTATTATTATTATTATATTTTTAGTATATTAGTTCATTAATATTATTATTATATTTTTAGTAGATTAGCTCATTAATATTAATATTATTATATTATATTAGTTTATTATTATTATTATTATTATTTTATTATATTAGTTTATTATTATTATTATTATTATTTCATTATATTAGTTTATTATTATTAGTATTATTTAATTATATTAGTTTATTATTATTATTATTATTTTATTATATTAGTTTATTATTATTATTATTCTTTTATTATATTAGTTTATCATTATTATTGTTATTATTTTATTATATGAGTTTATTATTATTTTTGTTGTTATTGTTGTATTATTATCAATATTTTAACAGGACTAGTACGATCTAATTTTGTCTTTTTTGTGCCAATTATATTTGATCGATTTCTGTAAATTTCTCTTTCGCTCTCTTTTATTTCTCTCTTTCGCTCTTTTTTATTTTTTATTTATTTTTGGTATGTGTCAAATCGTGCATGTGAACTCATGGATAATTAAATGGTGTGAAAACGGGCAACTAGTCCCAGTAGCTTTAATTTATAATATTTTTCGTAATTATAAATTATCTCTTTCTTTCTTTCTCTTTCACTCTCTTGACAGCACGAAACAAATAATGAAAGCACATTTACCATTTGTTCGTTTCTCTACCAAAATATTTACAATAAAAAAAAACGCAGACATAAAAAACATTTTTAGAAAAATTTTAGGCATCCTAGAATCAGAGGAACGAGGGACAGGGGTTTTCCACAGTTACCCCGTGCCCTTCGAGGGCTAGAATTTTTTGATTGGATCAGTCTAGTCTCGATAGGGTCTGATAGGCTGAGGCTTCAATAGGGAATGATCATCACGATTAAAACGATAAAAGGGTTGGAACCGAGGAAATAAAAATAATTAATAAATTAATTAAAATATAATAAATATAATATACCGATCGAGATGTCTGTGTGTGCTAGTGTGTAGTCATTTGTCGGAGGGTGGAACGAAGGGTGTGTAGGAGGCTTGGGGCTACTGAGGGATCGTTGTTGCCATGACAACCCCAACTCGTCCTCCGAGGGTGAGCTTTTCACCTCTTCACCCTCTGGTATCGCGTATACATATATTTAGTCTCTTCCTCGTCGCGATCCATATCTTCCTGCTCGGAGTATACACATAGAGAGCCACCTACGTATTCGGGGCTTTCAATAGCCATTTTGTATGAAAATCATCCATGAATGTTGGCCAGCTCCCTCGTGCCGCCATTTTATCCCTCAGCCCTGAAAACTTCCCTGCTTCAAATCCTACACTGATAAAAACATTGATATTGACCAAATTGAGTCTATTTGATTTTTTTTAATTTGGTTTAAGTATATTTTTCGTATCGTCAAATATTTCCTAGTGAATTATATTTTTATAATTGTTTATATTAAATAAATTTATTTATTTCTGTTCATGGTAATATCATGTAATAACAGAGAATTTTTTATTTATTCTGTATAGTTATTTTATTGGACTTCATCTGTTATTAAATAAACATTTATATTATTTTGAAATATTTTCTAAGTTTTTTTGACAAACAAGAAATATATATATATATTTATGTAAATATATGATTAGTTGTGCTAAGGATATATGTTTATACAAAAATGTTTTTTATAGATTCAAATAAAGGATGCAATTGAATGTAATCTTGATCTATTTTATTCAAACATATATAATTCTTGTCGACAATATCCAAAACAAGTAGGAAAATATATTTATGACGAATAGGATCGTAATAGGCCCCGACAGAAAAAAAAAATCTTATTTCATTTTATTAAATCTTATTTCATTTTAATAAATCAGTTTCGAGAAAACCCAAACAAACCCAAACGAATAGGAAAATATATTTATGAAGAATAGGATCATACTAGGCCCCGACAAAAAAAACTTATTTCATTTAAATAAATCAGTTTCGAAAAAACCCAAACAAACCCAAACAAATAAGAAAATATATTTATGACGAACAGGATCGTAGTAGACCCCAACAGAAAGAAAAAACTTATTTCATTTTAATAAATCAAATTTTTCGAAACTGATTTACTAAAATTAACAAAAAAAAACCAGTTTCGAATGAAAATAAAAATAAAAAAATATATATAAGTTAAACCCATCGTATATTTTCGTTCGGTTTGGGTTCGTTCGGATTCGCTAGTAGAGAAACGACTGAAAAATTTGTAACACTCTGAATGTGCGAGAACCGAGTACTCGGGAGGCTCGAGTCCATACGAGTGTCGGATGGACGACAGTGCACCCCTATCCTTCTAGGGGTTCTTTTTTTTATCCTTTTTTTGTTACCCTACTATCGACGAGTTTCGCAGGACGAGAGTATCCTCCGGGTGGGTGGGGGGGGGGGTTGTTCTCGGCGAATTCGAGGACTCTCTGGCGGACGTCGAAAAGAGAAAGAGAGAAAGAGAAAAAAAGAAAAAAAAACAAAAAAAAATTCCAAGCACGAAACAAAAAAAAAGGACACTCGAGGATTCTTCAGGGTTGACTAATGGCGTTGGAAACAATTGTTTTCTTCGTCGATTGATCCCTCCTCGTGGGTCCTCGATCTCCCAACTTTCGAGAGTGCCAGGATCGAAACGAAAAAAAAAAACAAAAAAAAAAGAATCATCCACCGCAACAAAAAAAAATGGTGGGGGCAGAAAGGGTAGTAGTCAGACGGCAAGGGGTTGAAAACAATCTTCCACTTGACGCCCCCGCTGCGCCATCACCTCGTCCCTCGAAAACTGCCACTAAACCACAATCCACCCCCCCCCCACCCACCCCTTCCCTCCAACCCTTCATCCCTTATATCGCTTGGCCCGCATCTCAACAGCCAATATCTCGATCCCGAGAGGACCTTCAATTACTCATTGATCCAATGGAAAAATTTTCATTTAACGTCCTCTCGCGATCCGTGAATTAAAGCTGGCGTTTCGAAGGGATAATCATCCCTCGGGCTCGTGATTTATGGCTTCGTGAGGGATGAGTTGCTCGACCATCAGAAACAACCCAGCAAACTCATCCAGGTCTGCTGGGGGACGGGGAGGGACTTGGGGGGTTGAAATAACCGGTAAAATGGACTAGGGGATGGAAAGGGGTGGAAAGGGGGTTGGGGGGTGGAAAATGGTGGAATGGGGTTGGGGGTTGTTCGCAGGATAGAGAACGATTGAAAGGTTTGCAGAACTCGAGAAACTAACCTGAAACGGAGTTGCGTGGTGAGGTACCGTTATCAGTATAGTGACGGCGAACTCTGCGCAACCCCTTTTTGCCATCCTACAAACCGTAGAAAACGTTCGAACCGAGGTTGAAAAGTTTCATTTCCCGATTCGAACCCACCGTATGGAAAATCGTCGCCCAGGGTGAGGATTTAACGATTTTGGAAGATACTCGGAGCGGTGACCGATGAAATCAAAACTGGCTAGGTCCTTGGTAAAAATAGATATAAATTGGGCTTTTTTTATGGAACTTTAAAACGATCTATTGTGAAGAGCTGAAACTGTTTTTTGTTAGTGAACGTCATTGATGGTAGTATCGATCGATGGCTCCAATGGAAGACGAAAATTAAAAATAAAAAAGGACGGTTTTTTTAATCGGGATTTGGTAGGAAATGAAAGGAGAAAATTAAATACAAAAAGGACGTTTTTTGAATCGGAATTTGGTAGGAAATGAAAGGAGAAAATTGAATACAAAAAGGACGTTTTTTTGAATCGGGATTTGGTAGGAAATGAAAGGAGAAAATTAAATACAAAAAGGACGTTTTTTGAATCGGAATTTGGTAGGGAATGGAAGACGAAAATCAGAAACAAAAAGGACGTTTTTTGAATCGGAATTTGGTAGGAAATGAAAGACGAAAATTAAATACAAAAAGGACGTTTTTTTGAATCGGAATTTGGTAGGAAATGGAAGACGAAAATCAGAAACAAAAAAGAACGTTTTTTTTTATCGGAATTTGGTAGGAAATGGAAGACAAAAATCACAATACAAAAAGGACGTTTTTTTTAATCGGAATTTGGTAGGAAATGAAAGGAGAAAATTAAATACAAAAAGGAAGTTTTTTTGAATCGGAATTTGGTAGGAAATGAAAGACGAAAATCAGAAACAAAAAGGACGTTTTTTGAATCGGAATATGGTAGGGTGGTGATAAGGTTGGTTGATAAAGATACGAACTTTTTGGCAATCGGTGCTCGGAGTAATATTCAATGTATAGATATATAGTGGAAAAGGGAATTTTGGATTTTTATAGGGAATTATGAAAGTGATTGCTGCCTGTTTGGAAAATACGAAATATTTATTGTTCTAAGGATTATTTAAAGAACACATGAAAATTGTAGTTTTATCCAAATCTGCTGGAAAGAATTATGTGGAGAAAAAAATACACGGTTGTCATATAACTGTCGATTTGTTTGGGTGGGTTTGGGTTCGTTTGTTCGGGTTCGTTTGGGTTTGGCTGGGATCATTCGGGTTCGTTTGGGTTTGGCTGGGATCGTACGGGTTTGTTTGGGTTCGTTCTGGTTCGTTCGGCCTCGTTTGGGTTTGGCTGGGATCGTTCGGGTTTGTTTCGGTTTGTTCAGATTCGTTCGGCCTCGTTTGGGTTTGGCTGGGTTCGTTCGGGTTTCTTTGATTTAGTAATAATTAACATTATTATTGTTACCGTTGTCCCTGTCGAAAACAACGAGCAAGAACAGACGGAGGTCTGCATGATCACTCAGGGTTCGCCAAGACAGAGAGAGCTAGAGAGAAGGGAAGAGAAAGAGAGAAAGATCAAGCAAACTACACCACGTTATTATATAGGATGCCGGAAAGGCAAAAAGATCGAAAGGGAAAAAGACCAAGAGAGAGAGAGAGAGAGAGAAAGAGGAGAAAAAGAGTTGGGCCAATGAGGACCGGCGCGCTAATGAAACCGAACCCGCTCAGCCAATCCCAAAGACCTTAAACTCACACTCTCTTTCAGAGGCGAGCTGCAGGTCGAGGGAGCAACAGAGTGCAACTAAATTCCCTCTTTCTCCCTCTCCCTCCCTCTCTCTCAAGCTCTTTTTCTTGGTTCGTCTCTCTCCGTAGTGTAAAACCCTTTTGCATCAACCTTCGTCATATTCGTGCATAGGAAGCCCTCTTCCTCCCGAGAGACTTCATCAACATTTTCTTTTTATTTTTTAAATTGTCGTTTTTTTTTCAGTTTTTTTTTTTGGATCCTTTGAGAGACGAGAATCGATCTGGGAGTGAAGAGCAGAGATCCATCGACGATGATGATGATGAGAACGATGATGATGATGATGATGATGATGATGATGATGATACTAAAGAACCCATTCTTTCTGGATCAAAAATCGAAAATCTATCCCCATGCAGGCCAATCGAATTTCGGAGAAAAATTTTCATGGATTTTCCCTAAAAACTCCCTAGACCGGATTTCCTAGTGAGATTTGTCGAGACTGAAGCGAATTCGTATCCCGGTGTCTGGATTCGTTCTGGACAACGAAGGCGAAACAGAGAGAGAGAGAGAAAAAGAGAGGGGAAGGAGGAGGTGGAGGAAGATGGAGAACGATTGCACATGCACGTTTCGCGTTTCGTAGTAAGGTGTACGTTGTACACGTCTCGTGCCAAAGAGAAGCGGACTCAGAGGCGAGCAAGGGCTATGATTATGGCGGCAGTAGACACTCCCTCCTTATCGCAGGTTTCCAACGCCCGAGAAATTTCGCATCTCTTTTCCTCCCTCGTGCTCGAAGGCTTCGAGCAAACTCTCTCTCTCTCTCTCTAGCTCGCTCTCGCCATCATTAAATTTTCCGTCCGGCCGCAAGAAGACCACTGAACCGGAGGGTTCTCAAGAGAGAGAGAGAGAGTACTCTGGCCCATCATGTTGGTACGCGGATATGCGAAAGAAGCCTGGAAGAACGTCCCACCATCGGTACCGAAGCGCGGTAGAAACGAGAACCGGGCGGAGAGTCCTTCGACGCTGGTACCAAAATGGCGTCTTTCCGGAGCCACTCCCGAATTCCACCATTGGCGGGTCAATTTCTCGTCAGGTTCCCGAACGAGTTTCCTAGTTGTCCATCATCATCGTCATCATCATCATCATCGTCAGGAGGTCATCATTATCATCATCATCATCAGGAGGTCATCATTATCATCATCATCAGGAGGTCATCATTATCATCATCATCAGGAGGTCATCATTATCATTATCATCAGGAGATCATCAGTGATCACCAACCAATATCGACCTTCAATATTCGACCTTGAGGAACAGCATCGAGAACGCAATGGAACATCGATAACTGGACGTCGTTATAGATCTTCAAACCCAAACATGACTTGTTCGGTTCCGAACGAGTTTCCTAGTTGTCCATCATCATCGTCATCATCAGGAGGTCATCATTATCATCATCATCATCATCAGGAGGTCATCAGTGATCACCAACCAATATCGACCTTCAATATTCGACCTTGACGAACAGCATCGAAAACGCAATGGAACATCGCAAACTGGACCTCATTATAGATCTCCAAACCCAAACACGACTTGGCTAGATTCAACATTCTTCCCTTCAAACACCTTCAGTACCAAAATGGCGTTCCCTGGAGCCACTCGAAAATTTCACCATAGGCTCGTCAACTCCACTTCCGAATATCTTCGGGAAGGTCATCGAAGGTCATCAGCGATCATCAACCGATTCCGAGTACCAACGAGGTGACCTTGAGCACCATCGAGAACTTTGCGATCTCGATTGCCAAATCCGATCGTTACGTTTTTAACCCAAACAAACCCAAAGAAACCAAAATGGCGTCTCTCAGCTGGATTTTTCATAACCGACGGAGAAAAAAACGGATATGTTTTTTTTTTATAAAAAAGAGAGGGTGAAGAAGAGAGGATGGGTGACCGGTAAGAAGAGGCAAGACTGGAACCGATGCTGACGTCTTTCGATGCGCCGTAGTGTGCCATTAGGAAGAGTTTTACCGTAAATGCTCAACGTAACTCTCCGAGCTCACGGATAACGACCACCGACCAGGCTATCTTGCTCTCACCCAAATAAGATAAGGGAGTAAGAGAGGAGGGGCTCATTTAAAAGCGCATAGAGATGAGATGCTGGAGAGAACGGGCCGTATACTTACACGACCAATGTGTAGACCCCATACGAAGAGGATCGAAAGTACTTGGTTAGAGCGATAAGAACTCCGACTCTTGGTCTTATCGTCAAATGAACCTCAGCAATCCTCCCTTCAGGCGTAAAATTCCCATTTCGCGAGTCGTAATAAGTCGGTAAGAAAACGAGAACTACCTGAAGAGCGGTAGGCAAAACACGTTCACCTCTGGATGTTGGTTTCTTTTCTACTCTTTATCCTTTTCTCTCTGGCACTCTTTACGAGCATTTCAGACATGGACAATCAACGAAAACAACCCAGAAATTCGTTTCGTTGCAAATCCACCTCTTTGTCTCTCTCTCTTTCACTCGTTTGGAAAAGCATGAAAGTACAAACCCATGAAGAGGTGAACTACAAAATGGTGGCGTTTCTTCTTTTTTTTTTTCTCGAGTTTCTTTTTTCGTATGTCATTCACGAGGCACTCCAGGCAAGAGTGCCGTGTGACTGCGCTCGTAAAATATATTGCCCCGAAGAGAAAGAGAAACAGTGAAAGACGAGACGGTAGGTACAGCTTGGAACGTGGATCGGTAATTGTTATTTTTCTTTGCGGCGGTACGTTCTCCTTTAGGGTTGTACAGCCTAGAGGAACTCGAAGAAACCCCCCCCTGAGCCTCTCTGCCCCTTTCCATGTCTTCACCTGCCTTCAACTCCGCTTCATATTCAAAGAAGATTTTTGAAGTCTCTGCAAACGAGAATGCCAGCAGTTGGTCGCTCATTCGAGGCTCTTTCTCCGATACAGCGGCGAGCACAATGCAAATTACGATACTCGAAGTTGTTGGTGCTCCCAGCTTCCGCTGGGTCTTCTTATGCTCGAAGACTACCACATTTGATTTCGTTTTATCGCTTTTGCACCGAAGAGAGAAAGCCATATGTGTAATACTTGTGCCATTTGCGAAAGAGGACTTTTACCTCACCCCTTAAGCTTAACAGCTGAAGAAGTTCGCGAAATACGATATTTGCAAAGCTGCCGCGAGGCGTCGTTCCGATAAACGTCCGAAAGACTAGAAAAGGGAAACTCTTGATTCTGGGTAGAAATCTTGGAAACGGTGGTGGGTCCGTTGGGTCCATGATGATAATGATGATGATGATGATGATGATGATTGTTGATGCTCGAGGTACCACGGTTTTCCCGCAGGGTGGCCTTAAAGGTCAGCCGCTCCAGTCTTGAAAGTCATCAGCAGCACGCGACAGCTTCCCGATGACGAGAAAACGGCGCCGTCTAGACGATAACCCAACAGAGCAGCTGTAACCACCCTGGAGTTTCATCCGTTGCACTTTGCCTAGTCGTGATCGAGTTGCGATTACTTTTTCAAATCGACTTTTGTGAAGGACTTTTGTAGTCGTAATAGAATGGAACAGATGGAGGAATGCTTCTCAAACAACAGCTTAGAGGTCCCAATAGTTGAGGACTTTGATGGAACGACCAAAAAACTACTTCAGTAATGGACGAAGATCTTCAGTAGTCCTAACAGTCAACGAAGTGGTCCAAACAGCTGACCATGGTAGACCCAATAGCGCAGAATCTTGACGGTTCCGACAACCGTGAAGATTTTTTTAATGACTACAACGGCTTTGATGAACACTCTGCTTAGACACGGACGAATATCCCGGAGTGACCTAACCTTAAAATTGCTTGACGCACTTTCAGCCAACACTGCTTCACCCCCGCACCGCCATTTTGTTCGGATAGAACGGAAGATTGGATCGAACAATGACACGATATCGAAGATTCTTGATAGGGATTGAACACTTTTGGAATCGCACTAACGATTAACTACACCGGTAAAACCGAGAACGACGGTAAAAGCCATGTGACACAATCCGTTCGGATCGAGGTCCGGAGAGACTCTATAAGGTGGCTTACATCCCTCGGTTGACGACGAGGCCGTCAGAGCGGCGCCGGGTACCCCGGCCGTCGAGCGCCGCAATCATTCCCTCGTGTAATCATTGTCATTACCGTTTTGGGGGGAATCCTCGGGTCGTCGGAGAGAGAAAGAGAGAGAGAGAAAGGGAGTGGGAAGCGCGGTGGAGAGGACGACCAAGTTGCGGAGGAGGTCGCAGGATTGGCCTGCATTGCGATTGCGTTTCCGGCAGGTCCCATTGGCCGACTGCGACCTTCCGTAATTCTCTGGCTCTTTCTCTTCGTCTCTTTTTCTCTCTCGTGGTAGAATCAAGCAACCTTCAGTGTCGGGTCATTTGCCGGTTGTTTCCATGTATGTACAAGACCCGGAGTCCTTCCAAGTGAAAAAGACTTCTTTCGAACGAACCGTCCCATCCCTATTCCCTTTCCCCGGGCTCTAGAAGAGAACATCGAAGAGCCAAACGAAGAGAGAAGCTTCGATCAGTGGAAGAATCGTTAGGTCAGAGTTTCACGAGTTCAAATCATTCCTCGAAGTTCTAGAGCTAAAAATTAGGGGACCTGGTAAATCACTGTGTCATTCCTTCGAAGCCTCCATCATCCGATAAGCAATTCCATGCTGTAGGGCTTTGCGGTTGCCTCTAGGCTGCTTGGAATCAGCCGTGTCATTCGGGACCCAATACCGGTCTTTCGACAAACCCAAACAAAGCCCTCCGAGGTTCCAGCAATTGTCCGATCCACCAACGACTGGCAAGTTACCGCGAGGATGTTGATTCTCCAGGAAACGACAGAACCCCGGGCAGTGTTTCCTGGTAAGCACTGTGCGCTTTCTTGTGATCTTGTATTGGATTGTCACAAACGTACGTTTGGAAGATACATTGGGAAGTGAGAGATTGGCAGCTTAGAAGGAACGTATCAAGACAACTGGGAGACGAAAATGGATTTTAACGAATGAGCGTTTTAAAGGACACGCTGGGTGACCCTGATACATCTTTGGATTCTCACGGCCGAATATCCGATGCCTTGATCAACCTGGATGTTGATCCCCTAGTTGGCGAATCCGGTATTTCATCTCTCCAACGCGCCTATTCATTATCCAGCGTGTTAACACCCCAACTCGGTCTTCATCCGACTTTCACCGACCCTGCTCCAGCGAGGGATGCACACACGGTTGCTAATTCACGGGCGCGTTTCATCGAGTCCTGGGAGAAGCCAGTGCCGAATTAACCTGCGACGCCCGAGCGGTTTCTATCAATGGAGGATTAAGGGAGTCTCTTGCTCAAGGGCGCTAACTCTCCCCCGGCGATCACCACGAAACGACCCACCAACACGTGAGAAATGTTTCTCCGTGACACGTGACTAACGAACTCACGTATTGTCCAATGCCAAGGCTAACGAAGTACCGCTGTGCCCTAATCAAAACCACATTGGGGAATGAAAATTCCAGCTGGGTATTTCCTACTCCTGACTGGAGAGATCCGTCAATCTGGAATCTACGATGATAGAGATAGCGGCTTGGTCGATCGAGGGACATGGTTGAATGTTTTGGAATATTCTATTGGGTCTTGTGATCGTTCTATTGGGTCTAATGGTGCTTCTATTGGGTCTTGTGATTGTTCTATTGGGTCTAATGATGCTTTTATTGGGTCTAACGATGCTTCTATTGGGTCTAATAATGCTTCTATTGGGTCTGATAATACTTCTGTTGGGTCTGACTATCCTTCTAGTCCCATCAGAATCCTGATACGATACGAATCCTCAACTGTCATCATCGATCGCTAATTTTCTTTCTAGCAATATCCTGTTTCCGGGTCATCAGTTCTATCAACGGGATATATCAATAACGACTTGGATTCTCATTCTCACCAATTACAGCGTCATCAATATCCCGATGACGGGTCATCAGACCTCCATTGGACTAGAATCACGTTGTCATCAGATGCCTGCGTCATCAATATCCAGATCACTGAAGACCTGATCTTCCATTGGGATATTGATGCAACAGTGGATTCTCGTAATCCACAGTCGCTACTCTGGAGGCTATATCGAGATTCTCCTCAATGCAGGATCCGTCGGGAAACCGCAGGTTCTCTTGGTCCGTCGGTCGATCACTTTGCGGCGGTGTTTCGCCAACGTTGAAACGTCCAGCAAGATAAAAGCTTCGGACGAGAGTTTGTGGACTACTCTGGAGGTTCGTCCAGTTTCAATTTCCACCAACGCTTCCAGCCTGGTATTCTATGACTGGAGACTATGTCTGGAGAAGGATCCAGTCCCGGTTCGGAACCCCGACTGTTCGGGTGCCCTCAAATCATCCGGTGGCACGAGAGCCGCGAATGACGTTCGTCCAAGCGGAAGTAACGCTATAATGCCCTACCGGGAGAGACTACCAGCCAGATATCTGGCTTGGTTGTAGCTTTGATGTCTACCCTAGCCTAGGTTTTCAGCCCGTGATAAAATGAACGATAAAACCTACCTATAGATGAAATTCTGAGTCAGGTAATCCTCTTCTGAACGAAGAACTGATGGAACCGGAAGTCCCCGCCATCAAGCGCGATCAAACATCAAACTCGTATAACCCGGCAATCCAATCCAATCTTTCAACAATCTCTCATCATAAATAACAACACCAAAGTTCTTCGATTCCTTCATACCCTACCAACCAAATATCCCAACCCCGTTCTTCCAGGATCATCGTAACCCACTTGCCGATCGATGAAAACTCATGACAACAGCCCTAGCTCGTAGATACCCCAAAAACTGCTTACGCCCTTTTGCCCCTCTGCTACCCCACGATTTTCGGACCGAAAAAATCACTTGTGCCCTTTTGCTTCTCAGCAAGGTTTGCAGCCTCGATCGATCGATGAAAACTCACGAGAGTGTCCCAGC